>RCUC01098017.1:0-25590 GCA_003697995.1 Taxidea taxus jeffersonii | reverse complement strand
TTTTTTTTTTAAAGATTTTATTTATTTATTTGACAGGCAGAGATCACAAGCAGGCAAAGAGGCAGGCAGAGAGAGAGGAAGAGAAGCAGGCTTCCTGCTGAGCAGAGAGCCCGACATGGGGCTCGATCCCAGGACCCTGGGATCATGACCCGAGCCGAAGGCAGATGCTTTAACCCACTGAGCCACCCAGGCGCCCCAGCATTTTTTTTTTAAATTAACATATAATGTATTATTTGTTTCAGGGGTACAGGTCTGTGAACCATCAGTCTTACACAATTCACAGCACTCACCATAGCACATACCCTCCCCAGTGTCCATAACCCAACCACCCTATCCCTACCCTCCCCCACCCAACAAATCTGTTTGTTTCCTAAGATTAAACGTCTCTATGGTTTGTCTCCCTCCCTCCTGATCCCATCATGTTTCATTTTTTTTCTCTCCCTACCCCCCCATGACCTCCGCCTTGCCTCTCAAATTCCTCATATCAGAGAAATCATATGATAATTGTCTTTCTCTGATTGACTTATTTGGCTAAGCATAATACCTTCTAGTTCCATTCACGGTCATTGAAAATGGTAAGATTTCATTTTTTGATGGCTGCATAGTATTCCATTGTAGATATGCACCACATCTTCTTTATCCATTCCTCTGTTGATGGACATCTAGGCTCTTCCCATAGTTGGGCTATTGTGGACATTGCTGCTATAAACATTCTGGTACACGTGCCCCTTCAGGTACTACATTTGTATCTTTAGGGTAAATACCCAGTAGTGCGATTGCTGGGTCATAGGGTAGCTCTATTTTAAACTTTTTGAGGAACCTCCGTACTGTTCTCCAGAGTGGCTGCACCAGCTTGCATTCCCACCAACAGCGTAGGAGGGTTTCCCTTTTGGAGTTCTGCAATTCTCATGGATCAATGAACTTGGTCTTGGCTGGGTGTTCTTGCTGATCTTCTGGGTGATGGGCCTGTTGCCATGATTCTTATATATCTTTGCCTGAGGCAGAATTGCACCACCCTTGCCAGGGGCCAGGCTAAGTAATCTGCACAGGTTTGCTCTCAGAGCTTTTGTTCCCTGAGCACTTTCGGTAGAGCTCTGGAGGACATGAAAGAAAATGGTGGCCTCCCAGTCTCCGGCCGGAGGAGCTAAGTGCTTGGGGCCCCACTCCTCAGTGCGCCTCAGAGAAAAGCAGTCAACCCCTCCTGTCTCCCTGGTCTCTGCCCGCACTCCATGCTTACCTGGCCTGTGAGTGAGCGTTTCTGTCTCTGGCGCTCAGCAACACTTGGAGTCTCCAAACCCAGCAGATTCCTGCCACACTCCAGCACTGCTCCTCCCAAGAAGGAAGGAGGGGGTCTCTATGGATCTGCCACTTGTGGGGTCCCTGCTTGTAGAGGAGCCTGACCGTCCTGCGGATCACGGTTTAAGGTAACCCCGAGCAGAGAGCCCCTCCTCAGCTCTGTCTCTGCCACTGGCTTCCCCACTCTGATACCTGGCAGCTCTGCCACACTCAAATACTCCTGGTTTTTCTGTGACCCCATGGGTCCTGAGACCACAGTGTCCCCCTGAGACCCCCCTCCCCCCACTTAGCTTCTGGAGCAATGTCCCTCCATGGAGCAGACTTCTAAAAGTTCTGATTTTGTGCTCTGCTGCTCTACCACTTGCCAGGAGCCATCCCCCACACCTGCCATGTTCTATTATCCCAAATATCCTACCTTCCAGAAAGTGATCTCCTTTCTCTTCCTAGAGTTGCTGCTCTTCTACTCTTCGATCTTCTGTTGAGTTTGCAGGTATTCAGAACGGCTTGATAACAGTCTAGCTGAACTCCTGGGACCTGATAATATTTAAATCTCCCACTCCTCCACCAATCTTCCCCCCGCCCCCGTCCCCTGCATCTTATTGCTTTAAGAGATTGTTTCCAAAATGTCCTCAAGATTTGTAATCTCTTGTACTATAGGATGGTTATCAGAAAATAGGAGCATGTTAACTAATAGCTTTATCATAAAATTCTATACCCTGTGTTCTAACTTCATTATTTATTTGGGAAATGCTTTGAAGATAGCTTTCCTTTGTTACATTTAAAAGTCCTAAGGTGCAAGATAAAGGGAATAATGGTTTGGTATTGGGTGAATCTGAGTAGTTTATAGTAGACGGTTAAAAGATGGGAATTTTTGAAAATAGGAATTCTCTAGCTTGCCTTTGGGGTGCTTAGATCATTTACATGTGGAGTTTTCAGTCATCTGTTGATTGATTGATTCCTTTATTCCTTTACTCCTTTATCAATTTAGTCAATTAAGTGCCTAGTCATTTGTCCTGAGCACACAGAAGTATCAAGACATATCCTTAGGGAGATTTCTGGGTAGTGATAGATACAAATAGTGCTGGTAGGGCTGAGTCTGGGGGCTATGATAAATCAGAGGAGGGGCCACCAACATCATGCTTGGGGGATTACAGTCAAAGGAACAGGAGGAACATCACAGCAGAAATCCTAGCACAAGTAGGATTTAGGCAGGTAAGGGGAAATAGGATGCAAGGGCAGCAAGAAGAGGGATTAGAGCCTGGAAGCCTATCTAGGGATTCCCAGAAGGAGCCCTCGGTGACAGGGGTGCAGTGGGAGGGGTAATAGAGGAGGTAGGGGAGAAGTGAGTCTTGAAAGGAAGGAAGGGTCCAAACCTTGAAGGGCTTTCCATGTCTAACAGTTTGGATTTTACCCTAGCAATGAAGAGCTGTTGAAGGGTTCTAGATAGCAGGGCGATGTAATCAGATTTGTTTTAGGAAGACAATTCTAGATGAAGAATGAAAACGTAATATGCAATACAGTGACGATTTTAACAGGAAAACCAGTCAGGCACTGTTAAAGCCATCCAGAGAAGAGATTCCACATAAGATCCAGGTAATAGATACCAGTGGCATCAACTGGAGTGTTGGTGTAGGTGATGGATGTCAGGTAGAATTGATAACGCTTGGAACAGATGGCTTAGGAGGTGTAGGAGAAGGAGGGGTCCAAGATGGCGCCCATGCTTGTGGCTTGGATGTCTGTGCAGATGGTGGTTCGTTCGCTGAGGAGAAAGGAACACAGGAAGCACTGAAGGTTTGATAGTGGGAGGGAGAAAAGATAGTGAGCTCTGTTTTGGACTGTCTCATTGAAATTGGAGATGATTTCCTTTGGGAAGGTGGCAGTGCCGATGTCAAGTGAACCAAAATAAGACCATAGCAATGAACCAAATCCCTGTCACGCTCAGCATAACAGGGCCAGAACAGACACTAGTATGCCGAACGTGTCTGGGGGTGGGGGGTCACCAGAAGAAAAACCTATAGCCCAAGGAATGACACCACAAGGATGTAATCAGTGAAGTCCATAACATGAAAATATCTGCAGACCTTTAGACTATATGATGATTAAGAGACATAAAAACCAAATGCAAAGTGTGAATCTTGTTTAAACAAACTGTAAAACAAACAAACAAACTTATGAGTAATTGGGGAAATTTAAACACTTCCAGGCTATTTGAGGAGGCATCATTGTTCATTTTTTCAGTATGAGAAAGCTACTGTGGTTGTGTTGGTTGTGTTTTTTTTTTAATTGTTTTTGTTCTTTTGTGTGTGTGTGTGGTAAAACACACATAACAAAATTAACCAACTCAACCATTTTTAAGTGTACAGTTTGGTGCCAGTAGATACATTTATAATGTTGTGCAACGATCACCACCATTGATGTCCACAGCTCTTTTGATCTTGCAAAACTGAAACTCTGTACCCATTAAATACTAATCCCCAACTTCCCCCTTGTTCCAAGCCCCTGGCAACTCCCATTCCCCTTTCTGTCTCTATAATTTTGACCAAGTGTGCCATATGCGTGGAATCATAGAATATTTGTTTTTTTGTGGTTGGTTTATTTCACTTAGCATAATGTGGTTATGTATTTTTTTCACAAAAATATGATCTTTTAGAGATGCATACAGAAATATTTACAGATTCAATGATGTGATGTCTGACTGGGATTTCCCACAAAATAATCTTGTGGGAGCAGATGGTGGGGCAGTGATTATGGTATAAAAAAGATCAGAATGGCCATGTCTCGATAGTCGTTGAAGCCAAATGATGGGTACATGGGGATTCACTCCATTCTATTTTGGGGTATATTTGAGATTTTTCATAACCGAAGTTGAAAAAGGTTTCCCCCTCCCCCCACTACACCATGGCCAAACTCAAATAGACCTTTTTCCCAAATGAAATCTCACGTGGAAACTTAGGCTATAAAATATGGGTGGAAGGATGGCTGTCCTTATATATGTAAGGCTTTGAACTCAGAGACTATAGCTCTGAATTCCTTGTAACCTCCTCACCCTGCCTCTTGGCTTTCCCAAAGTCTAGCTCCTTCTCAGGACACTGCTGGTGAATAGGCTGGCATGTATAAAGCAGGTAGGGAGAAATAGTTTGCCAATGATACACTTCAATTTTCTGCTCACCCCCACCCCCCCGCTGGTCTTTCTCAAGAGACAATGAGCATATGGACAATACTAGACATCACATTTCCCTTGAAACACTCATGTGAGTTTCCTGGATTTCTTTCAAGACCAGGTTTAGGTGTTTCTTCAGATAGCATGTTTAGTAGCGAAGACCTGTTCTGCGACCATCACTGCTTAAACTGGAGAAAAACATGCTGCGTTTCTGTCACACAGAAAACAATTTCTTGAGCATGTTTTACTTTTAAACGTAGCCTTAGGTAGTAAATTTTAATGTCCAGGAAAGATATAGTATCTGTGCTGCCGAAGCGAGCACAATGTCCAGGAAAGATAAAGATGAACTGTTTAGAAAGAAGACATTAACACAGTACAGTACAATTAACTAGACGCATTGTTCGAATTTCCCCAGTCTCTCCACTCATGTCCTTTCTCTCCTCTGGGATTCCATCCAGGATGCTACGTTGCATTTAGCTATCATGTGTCCTCAGTCTCCACCCATTTGTGACAGTTTCTCCATCTTTTCCCGTCTTTCACGGTCTTGACACTGGGATGCGTTCATGTAAAAAAATCAACATAGTAACTAACGCTTTCCTCCAGGACTGCAGGATTCCATGAAAAGTGGAGGGAAGATGGCCCTGCAGACAGTAATCAGTCTGATAAGGAGGAAGTTTTAGAAGGTGAAAGACCCCTCCCGGTACCTCGTAGCTTCTCTTATCCTCCACCTGCCTTTCCCCTTTTCTGTCCTATCCAGTCAAACTCTCCCAGCTGGGATTCAGCGGAAATGACCATTAATGAAGAGCTTCTATTTACAGGCCATGCTGGTCCTTTCTGGTTTTTCCAGGGGAGAATGGAACCCTCCGCCTTACAGAAAGGCTTTCAAGTGGTTTTAGGCAGAAGGCCATGACTTGGCCATTCTGTGTTTCATAGCACACCGACTCTACCAAAACCAATCATTGACTTGGCACTTGAGATGCATCTTTTAAAGCCAGGGTTGCAAAACCACTCATACTTTTACCAAAAAAAAAAAAAAAAAAATACTACAACAAAACACAAAACAAACCTGACTTAGCTAGTGGGAGCTGGTGCTTTATTGATGCATTTGTTTTATGGTCTAAAATGGGGTTTTAATAAATTTATGCTCTGGTAGACACATTCGGAGCTGAAGTATTTTATATCTGGGTTGCTGCTTTCCTGCCAAGGCTTAGCACTCTTCATCTCCCTCAGGGTCCCCAGGAAGGCAAAATGCACACTTATCACTACTTAGATTCCTCCTTGCCTTGGGCGCTCTCTCCATAAATACCAAAGTGTATTACATCAAGTGTGAACAGGTCAACTTGCTCTCTACCATCTCTGTGGTGGCTTTCTTTTCCTTGGTGAATTTTAAAGATAAACTATCAAACCAGATGTCACCACACTCCCATGCAAATACAGCGAAGACTCATTAATCTAGGCTCCACTAATTCCAGGTCTATGACAATCATTCATAAACGGTAAAAATGCTCTAAGTAAAAAATTGGGCATGATGTCCCTCTGTATGAATTTTCAGCTTGCTCAGGGGTAAAGTAAATCTGTTCAGATGTCGGTTGCTATTTCAAAAGAAGGATTGATCTTATGAAATTAAAGGTTTTCCTAATGTACTTTAGGATCTAGAGATTTTTTTGTGTGGAAAGGGATTCTAATATTTGATGTATTATTGAGTGATGGTACAATTTATTACTTGACTGATAATAGCTACTATCTTTGAACATAATGGGACCACTTCTTTAAAACTGATATATAATTTAGAATTTTTACTGTCAAATGAACTTTTCTCCCAACTGTAGTATAAGCTCCTTGAATTTAAGGATCATCCATTTCCATATTTTCTTGCGTCCCTAGCCTACTTGCTCAATCACTGCTTTATCACAGGGCTCATAAAAGTGCTTTACACGGAGGAAACGCTTAGTAGAAGGTTTTCCTTAAGTATCATGACACTTGGTCATTCTGAACACATGGATTCAAACCAGTTCAAAGCAGCCAGAGGTGCTCTTGTTCATTTCTTATTTATCTAGGTTTTAAAAATCTCTCTTTAAATTATTGGTTTTATATTTTTGAGAGTTTGCCATCGGGATGATTTGACGGCATGTGTCAAAGAATCGAACTAAAATGGCCTAAACAAAGAAGAAAATTTATTATCTCCTATGATAAGGAGTTTAGGGGTAGACTAGCTAATAGGCTGACTAATTTAGAAAATCAACAATAACATCCAGGTCCTATTCTCGCTGTGGTAGCTAAAGCCTGACTTCCCTCATGGTTGCAAGATGGCTGCCAGAGTTACAGCCAAGATATCCCTACAGCAGTGTCCCCAGTCTGGAAAGGGGGCCTCCTTTTTTCTGTCCCTGTCCAGAGGGTCCCCAGAGGACTTCCCTTCAGGTCACATTCCCATCCCTATACTGGTCATCGGCAAAAGGAATGAATTACTTGTGTGGATGTTGACCAATGAAGATTCACCCAAGAGGCCCAATATCTGGAAAACGTTTGGGTGCTCAAAGCATAAAAGTGATGTTGTGGTATGTAAGCAATATACTGTGGTCATCTGGGTGAAGTATATTTGGTTTTCCTCCATAGTCCCTGGCTCACAGAATCCCAACTCCTTGGAATTTTCTAAATGCTGAGAGTTGTTAAGGTGTCTTTTTTATGTTAATGATTTATTTAATGTTAACTTTAAGGGTGGCCGTAAGTAAGCTTGGGGGCTGGTTTCCAGGAAAACCAACCCTGTGAATAGAAAACTGGAAATTTCAGGGGGACAGGACAGGAGGTTGAATCAGTGAGTAGCCAAAGACTTAGTCAGTTATGACTATGTAATGAAGCCTCCTTAAACACCCCAAAAGGAGGGATACCTGGGTGGCTCAGTTGGTTGAGTGCCTGCCTTTTGATCTTGGCTCTGGTCAGGATCTCAAGGTCCTGAAATAGAGCCTGCATCAGGCTCTGTCCTCAGCGTGGAGTCTGTTTGTCTTTCTCCCTCCCTTCCTCCCTCCCTCCTCCCTCTTTTTCTCTCTCAAATAAGTAAGTAAATAAAATCTTTAAACAAACAAACAAACAAACAAACCCCAAGAGGGAAGTTCCTTTGTTTGGGATCTCCTCTTCTATATGTCTTCATCCGGCTGTTGGTTCGTAACCTTTAATGAATTTGTCAATGTAAGAAAGTGTTTCCCCCAGTTCTGTGAACCGCCTTAGCAAATTAATCACATCTAAGGTTATTGGAACCTCCTGTGTGTAGTTGGTCATCCAGAAGCACAGGTAACAGCCTGAGGCTTGTGGTTGGCATCTCAAGTGAGGGATGTCGAGTAGTCTTTTAGGACTGAACCCCTTAATCTGTGGGATCTGATGTTGTCTCTGGGTAGACAGTGTTAGAATTGAGTTGAATTCTCAGACGAGTTGAATTCTCAGACATCTGATCTTGAGATCTTGAGCTAAGACTTGGTTGGTGTCATGTGTGGGGGGAAACCACTCCTCACTCCTATATTGGAATTGGGTCCAGGAACATAAGAATGAGCAAATCTGACTCTGCTGGTAAGAAAGAGGTTGGTAATAACTATCACATACAGATTAGCGTCTGCTATAAGCCACATGTCTTACTGGAGAAAAGTGGGTAGATGATGTGTAGGTCTGTGTTTTCTCTATTGCTTGCTTTTGCCTCTTTCATTAGTTAAGAGTTGCTCATGTTCCTTCTGTGGCTTCCCTCTTTGATAACATAACATAACTTACATTTTGCTCAGGTACAAGGAGTAATAGGCTAAAAGAAGATGATTCCAGTCTTAGGGGATGAATTAGTGATGAGTCTTAAAGCAGTCATGGTAACCTCAGTTCCAAAGGATGGTTTAGGGAAAGGCCAGTGACACAGTTCTGGTCCTGGAGATGGAAAAGAAATTTTCTCAAGTAGGCTTCTGGGAAAGGTTTTTCTACCTGATAACATGGCAGATGAGTAGGGGGTCTGTTCCCCTGATTTGGTTCCTGACTTTGAGCTTGGTTGTGAGAAGACATGATAGAGAATTGCTGCAAGCATCTCATGACCTTGAGTGGAATATTCCTGACACACACGACAATGGAACAGAGAGGCAGAAAGGGTCTGAGTCTTGCGGATGTTGCTGAACAACTGAGTCAACCCTCTGACTACTTTCCTTCAGACTTCTCCTTAATGAGATAACAACAAACCCCCATGATTTAAGATTCAGATGGCTCTTGTTTCTTGCTAATGAAAGCGCTCTGATGGTTGGATAATCTTCTCCTAGTACTGTAGCTGCAAAGCCATTTATTGTAATATGTGTACATAAAGAAAACATATTTTGTTGTTAAGTAGATTCCACACCCAACTTGGAGTCCAATGTGGGGCTTGAACTCATGATCCTGAGATCAAGACCTGAGCTGAGATGGAGAGTGAGATGCTTAACCAACTGAGCCACCCAGGCACTACAAATTTCCTTGTTTTTTAAGAAATAATAGCTGGGGGCGCCCGGATGGCTCAGTCGGTTAAGCCTCTGCCTTCAGCTCGGGTCATGATCCTGGAGTCCTGGAATCAAGTCTCACATCAGGCTCCCTGCTCAGCCGGAAGCCTGCTTCTCCCTTTCCCTCTGCCCCTCCCCTACTCATGCTCACTGTCTCTCTAAGAAATAAATAAAATCTTAAAAAAAAAAAAAAAAGAAATAATAGCTGGATAGCTGGTCTCCCTGGGATAAAAAGACAAACAGCAAACATATACATATACATAATTGAGGCTCAATAAATATTCATTAAAAATGAATAAATGTTCTGCAAGTTTACCATAATAGTTCTTTCAGGAAACATTTTTTGGATACTTGTATCAACTAACATTATTTCTTCGGCACTTGCGGGAACTGTTGTTTATGTCCTCTCTAGAAACTGCTTTTCTGCACATTTTTTGCAACATTGAGATCTCAGATGTTCTTGGAAAGAATTCCTTGTAACTTCCCTGGCTTTTCTTTCTTTTAATTGTGAACTTTGTAACTTGTCGTTGCTAGCATTTGGCTGTCAAGCACTTGTCCAGAAATATGTCCCCACAATATTTTCCTCCCGCAGTTATTCAATATACAAGACAACTTAAACATTTCTCCATAATATTCCACAGACTCGTCTTTTTACTTAAAGCAAACAAACAAACAAACAAAACCTTTTAATATACGAAGGTTTTGAAATACACAGCAAAGCCCAGAAAGTTATCTGGCAAATAATCATGCACTAAGTACCCTTGGCCTCATACTCATATTAGGGTTTAGTATATGTTAATGTAGCCATATTTCCTTACAGATAAAGCTATAGGTTCATCTCCATCACTTCTCCTCCCCTCCCATTAGTGGTAACCATTGTCTTGATGATGATGGTTATGACAATGACAATGACGATGATGATGATGATAATGATGGGAATAAAAGCAGCAAATGTACTGAATGCTAGCCATTATTCTCAGCACTTTGCATACATTAGCTCCTTTAGTGCCCACTGTAGACGAACGACATAGATACTATTATCATCCCCCATTTTATAGATGAGGGGAAGAAGAAAGATTGGTTAAATAACTTGTCCAAGACCGCAGAGAGCTGGTAACCTTGATTCCAACCCAGGCCTTTTAAGTTTCCCATACACCACCCCTGTACTGATATTGTTGTGTATCAGTATATACTTTCTCTAAGTACTTATGCAGCCATAATAAATACACATTGGATTTTTTTATACTTAGAAAAATATATACTTTGATAACACTTGTGTGTTTTCCCCTAGTTTTTTGTTGCCACAAGCCATGTTGCAATGAACAGTCTTGCACATATGTCTTTGCACGTACAGCGCCATGGAAACATCTAGAAGCCAAATTTCTGGTTGGTAGAGCATCCTCAATATTTTTTAATTTTTTTAATTAAAACAGGTTATTCCAGAATTGTTCTTCTGTATAGTTTTACCATTTTGCAACCATGCCAGCACTGTAGAATGCGTCCCATTTCCCAGTAGCCCCACCCATTCCTGGAATTGGAATTGGACTTGGACATCCAATTGCTTGATTTTTAAGGAATTCTATTATAT
This sequence comes from Taxidea taxus jeffersonii, assembly GCA_003697995.1. NCBI lineage: Eukaryota > Metazoa > Chordata > Mammalia > Carnivora > Mustelidae > Taxidea > Taxidea taxus. Next base: position 15,056 of record RCUC01098017.1, on the reverse strand, counting down.
TCTAATTATATAAAGTTAGTTATATGTGGGTTATAAACACCTTCCTGCGGTAGCAATTTTTCCCACTTTTTGTCATTGCCCTGGTACACAGAGGTCCTTTAGTTTAATATAATCATATTTACAATATTTCTTTTCTCGATAGGGCTTACGCTTTTGTTACCATAAATCGCATGACAGAATGCAGATGTCATCAAGATATTCTCCTACATTTTTAAAAATATATGTGCTGCTGAAGTGAGCACACTATGTTTTCTTTGTAAGTTTTGATTTTCACCTTGATATGATTCCTGTGCTTGATACGGGAGTGGATATCCAATTTTACCCTTTTGCATATGAATAGTTGGATTTCTCTTTTTCCATATGGTGATGTCGGAGCATCATTTATTGAATGCTTTCATTCTTTGCCCAGTGATTTACAATGCCATTTCTGTCATATTCCAAATTTCCATAGCTAAGTGGTTCTATTTCTAAGCTCTCTATTCCCCGTGGCAATATCGCACTGTTTAAATTACTATAGCTTTATGATGAATACCAATATTCAAAAGGATAACCCCCTTTTTCTTTTCCTCCTCCTCTTTCTGAAGCCTCCTCCCCTCCTTTTTCTTTGCAATTTTCTAGCGTATTCTTGTCAGGTCTTTGAAAAACCCTACTGAGATTTTTACTTTAAAAAAAAACAATTTCCAAATCCAAAAAATTGGGGGGAAACTGCAATCTTTAAAATACTGGACCCTCCCATCCATGAATATAGTAAATCCTTTTTTCTTTCCCCCTTCAATAAGGTTTTGTGGCTTTCTCCATAAAAATCTTACACGCCATTTGTTAGATTTACTTCTGGGCACCTTAACAGCTTTTATTGCTATGGTTAATAATGTCCTTTAAAAATAACTATTGATTTTTGTAATATTGATTTCTAGCAACTCGTTAAACTTTCTTATTAGTACAAATATTTATTTGTAGAGTCTATACAAACACATTATTTGTATTCTATACAAACACATTGTATGTACCAATTACATTACCCCCTTCTTCCCAATCGTTAGCCTTTTATATCTGTTGTCCTTTTCAAAATTGAGATATAATTACCAAACAATGAAACGCACAGATCTTAATTATTCAGTTTAATTAGCTTTGACAACTACATATGCTTTTATAATCAACCCACCAATCAGGATATAGAACACAGTTCATGGCTCCAAAATCCCAAAAGCTTCCTCTCTGCCATCGGTCCCTAACTACCGTTGATTTTGTAGGCCACCAGCGCTCAGGTTTCTGCAGCTACCAGTTAGTGTTTCCTATTCTGGAACTTTCTATAAATGGAATCATATGGACTATTTTATTTTGAGATCGGTTGCTTTTGCATAGCATAATGTTATTTTAAGATCCATCCATGTCCTTGCCAGCACCAGCAATGTGTTCTTTTATGACTGAACAGCATTCCATTGTGTGGCTAGTTTATAACTTGTTTATTCATTCTCCTGTTGATAGACATTTGGATTGCTTTGAATTTTGGGCTATTATGAATAAGGTTGCTATGAACATTTCACTCTTTAACTTTTTCTCTTATTTTCTTATTTTGTCAGCTCGTACCTACATATAGCATTGAAAGATTGAAAGAAAGCACAATAAGGGAGTATTCTTATGTTTTTAAGATGAGTGATTTTGATATTTGCAGTGGGTTTTTGAAAGATGTCCTTTTGAGCTAAGTGAGTTCCCATTGAGTCTTAGTTTGCTTAAGAGGATTTACCTATTTTTTTAGGGGAAATACATTCAGATTAATCAGGAATGATTTTTGAATTGTAGTAAATGTTTTTTCTGCATTTATTGAAATGGTTTTTCTCCTTTAACCTGTTAATGTGATGATTATGTTAATTGATCGTTGAAGGGATTTTTTTTACATTCTTGAGTAAATCTTAATTAGCAATGAGTTACAAAAATGCACTGCCAGATTTTTTAAATAATAGTCTATGTCATACACTTTTCTCTTTGTTCATGTGTGAAAGTGGACTACGATTTTTCTTTCCAGTTTTGTTTCAAGGCTTAATGGCCTCATAAAATGAGCTGGATAGTTTTCTTCCTTCTATTTTTCTGAAGCAATTTTACGATATTAAAATTATCCATTTCTTGAAGGCAGAGCTTACCTGTAAAACCAACCAGGCTTGGCGATTGTGTTTGTGTGTACTAAGGGAGAGTCACAGCAGGGGGCACAAGGATTGATTCTGTTTCTTTGATGGTAACATGTGCGCTCACATTTTATACCTTTCTTGAGTCAGTTTTGTCCTTAGTATTTTTCCAGAAAATTGCCCTTTTAATCTAAGTTTTCGAGCTTGTTGGCATCATTTATATTTATCTTCTATTTTTCTACTTCATCTCTTATGTTCTTTCTATTTGGAGCATTGTTTATTTTTATTTTAATTTCTCTTCTTTTGATCATGTTAGCCAGATGTCTGCCTAGTTAATTTGTCTTCCAAAAGAGCCACCCCCCCCCCCCCCCCCCCCCCCCCACCCCCGCTTTTGTAATCTTCTTGACTGTGTCTTTGTTTGTCATGTTAACTTCTGCTCTTATCTTTATTATTTCCTTCCTTCTAATTCTTTTGGATTTACTCTGCTGTTCTTTTTCTAACCTTTAATTTATATACTAAGTAAAATCACTTTCAACCTTTCTTCTTTGTTTAATATATGCATTTGAAGATATATTTCAGTTGTTTACAGTGATGTGCCAGAAACAAATGTAGCTAGCTCATACTGGTTTGTGAAAGTTGCTGGTGTGTGTTTCTTTCCCATTTTACCCTTCATGTTGATAGCTTGAAATAGACCCGGTGGGATATTTATAATACAGATTTTGGCAAATACTGCACATCTACCCCTCATCCCCATCCCCAGCAAACTTACACACACCACCCCCAACCCAGAGAACCTGTCGGAAAACATTTTATCAGGATACCTCTTGCAGTTTTCCAGATTCAGTATTTAATGCTTATATTATATTTTGGTTAAATTGCATTATTTCTTCTTTACTCATTTGTTGCTTAGAAATATTTTTTAAAATTTCAAAGCATATTAAATCACTTTTTTGTTTTTGATTTTTAATTTTATTGTGTTGTAGTCTGTACGATATCAATTCTTTGTCATTTGTTGGGACTTGATCAGTAGTATATGATATAGTCAATTTATTTAAAATATTCTATGTGTACTTGAAAATGTGTGTTCTTTAATTCTCAGGACCCTATGTCTGTCCCTTTGATCAGCTTAATTGTGTTGTCCAGATTGTCTCTACCATTACCAGTTTTTTGGTCTGCTTAATCTGTCAATTCTGAGAAAGGAATATTAAAAATCTTCCCCATACTGATTCATAAATTTCTTTTTGTTTCTCATCCATTCTTGCTTTATATGTTTTGAGGCTAAATTGTTAGGTACACATATGATTATAACAGCTTTCTGACAGATTTTTCTTTTTGTTAATATGTAGTGCTCTCTTTATCTTCAACATTGTCTTTTGCCTTAATAATTCTCTATCTGACACTTATGTCAAATGATGGCCTTTTTAAAGTTAATATTTGCTGGTATATATCCTTCCATCCTTTATCATTCACTCTTTCATTATATTTTAAATATATCTTTGATAAACAGTATATAATCAAATTTTTTCTTGATACCAGTTTTTTACTATTGTAATTAATAGGAGAATTTTCACATTCAGTGTCGATCAGGTTTTTCTTTAGATTCTGCCTTCTCCTTTGCTTGAGGATTAGGTTTTCAATATCATTCTGATAATAATAATTATTATTTACACAAAACATTTCCTACGTATAGACAAGAGTAGAGACCAGGAGAGATCTAATGAACTCTGTGTACCCAGTACCCAGCTCTGGATATTTTAACACGATACTACATTTGTTTTGAAACTTTCTTTTCAAGGTGGATATTTACTTTATTCCCTTATTTTTGATCTTCTCTTTGGAAATGATAAATTCTATTGCTCTGTATCACAGCATCAGCCGTTAGTTTGTTAACATGCATCTGTGACTTGACATTAGACAGGATGCTCAGAATGCTTTAATTCCAATCTCTGTCGCCCACCCACCTTGCATATTATAGTTTGCTAGTATTTTATTTTTAAATGATACCCTCCAAATTATTCGTTATTTCTGTTTTTTATACTTTGAGCCAATGTTTATTTAGCTTCACCAAGTATGTACTTTGCCCCATGGTGAGTGCATTATTTTTGCTTTCTTCTCCTGGTGGCAAACGCTAATAACCACTTCTCGCTTTCCTTCACCTGCACTCCTCAATGTAGCTGAGAGTAGAATTCTAAGTTGCTGATTATTCTCCCTCAGTCTTTGAAGCTATTATTTCATGCCTTCCAGCCTCTTACGTTACTGTTAAAAATTTCATTGCTATTTAGGTTGTTGTTCTGTTATTGATAATTTATTCCCCCCTGCTACGGGATCTTTTGGTTTCCTTAGATTTTATATAATTCCACTGCCATGAAGCAAAATGTAATTTGTTTTTATTTATTATGCTTAGACTTACTGTGCTTCTTTAATCTGAAGATTTGTTTTTAAATCAAACCTAGATAATTCTAAGCTATTCTCATTATGAACACTGTTTCTTCTGAATTCTTCCCTATCTTTATTCCCTCTTTCTGGCATTCCCATTAGATATACATCGGAGTTTTCCAATTTGTATTCCATGTCTTTTAGCTTCTCTTTAAAAAGTCTTGTCTTCTAACATCTTTCAGTGTGTGTTCTGGGCACTCTACCCAGGTTTGGCGTCCAGTTCATTAATTCTTTTTCCAATTTATCACTTCTGCATCATTAATACCTTTACTCATTCATGTCATATCATACTCCCTTTTGGGTTATTTTTCAATTATTTTGTATTTGGGGACTTTAGATCTTATGTTTCCTATCTTAGTTGACTTCCACTCACAATGAATAATTTCCTTGTGCACTTTGTAATTTGGGATTATAAGAGGGATTTTATTTTTCTTTCAGAATCTGGGCAGCCTGAGTTGTCAAAGAATCCTTCCAGTGTGTTTTTGTTTGCTTCTCCTGAACACCCCAGAGCTAGTACCAGCCCAAGAGCAATTTTGCATTACTTTTTGGCTCAAGGATTTCCCACACCATGAATGCAGTGTGGAGCAAGCTGTAAACACACAGGCTTGGTATGTGGAGTTTCCATGGAAGAATTATTTATTGATTTAGTCTTCTAATTTTCCAGCTAGAGTCATGGCTGAGACAACTTCCATATTGTCTCTCTGGACTAGTGGGCAACGTTTATTAGTCCCAGTTTTCACTGAGTTAGTAATCCATCAGGGGCTGAATTCCTAAGTAACCAGATGAGATAACTCCCCCCAAGAGCATCAGCTCGTGCACAGATGCTATGGCCCTCAGCTGTATCCTAGCTTCTGACATGGGGGATTTCTTTTCGTGAGTGCAGCCATAGTTTTCTTTCTTTCTTTTTTTTTTTTTTTGTGATAAGATATACATAGTGTACAATTTACCATTAAACCACTTTATTATTTATTTATTTTAAAAAAGATTTTATTTATTTATTTGACAGAGAGACAGAGAGAGAGCACAAGTAAGCAGAGCAGGCAGCCTGATGCAGGGCTCTATCCTAGGATCTTGGGGACATGACCCGAGCCGAAGGCAGGCACTTAACCGACTGAGCCACCCGGTGCCCCCATTTAAACCATTTTGAGTGTACAGTTCAGAGGCATTAAGTGCATTCACATTGTTGTGAAACCAGTACTACTTTTGATTTTCAGAATTTTTTTTATCTTCCCAACCTGAAACTCCATATCCACTAAACACGAAGTCCCTCATCATCCTCTATACCCAGCCCCTGCAACCACCATTCTACTTTCCGTCTCTATGAATTTGATGACTCTAGGTACCTCACAGGAGGAGAATTGCATGGAATCTGTCCTTTTTTGACTGGCTTTTTTCACTAAGCATAATATCTTCAAGGTTCGTCCATGTGTCTGAATTTCCTTATTTTTAAAATTTTTTTTTCAAATTAAAAAAAATTCAATTTTTAAAAATCATTTATATTTTAGAAAGTCAGAGAGAGTGTGTGCACATCAAACTGATGTATTTGTGCTCCAAGTGACAGTTAAGCTAGGAGGCTGGCCTTCTGATGTCCACCTTGGTCTCATGTTTTCTTAAGGCCCAGTCTCCCCTGGGCATTGACATGAGCAAGCTTCTGTTCCTGCAAAGCATAAATAATTGAGGTGATTCCCAAGCCTTTTGGAGCTTCAGTATGTTTTGGAGACATTTTGAAGAATGAATGTAACAGGTACAAATGTCAGCTTACAAACTGTGGTATGAAAAAAAAAAGTGATTCATTTTTCTACAATTCATCCCTCTCCCCAAAGGTTCCTCCAAGTTCTAATGGATTGATGAAGTTGCATTGAGAGTTGAGGCGTTGTATCCATCAGTCCTCACTGGCATCCAGCACCCTGTCTGCTTCTTGGCCAATGGTTTAACTTGAGTAATGAGAAATAGTTTCCTCAACTCTAGTTCCAAGTGCATTGTTAGGTGGCAACAAGCTCATCTACTGCTTGGATATACCAACACACCATACAAGGAAGAACTGGGGAGAGATCTAAAACTCCTCTTCCTAGACATTCCACACCCCAATTTCTACTCTGAATTTTGCTGCATCTCCATATTCCATCCAAGCAATAAGACCCATGTCTTCCCTGATCAAAGATCCTCTAGGTTATTTTTAGATTTCTTTCTTTTAACCTAGGACTCTGTCCCAGGAGGGGGACCTTTTCTCTGAGATTGATCCATGTCCATTCCCTCTGGAAGAAACGGATGCCTCTACTCTGTTCTACAAGATAGCAGTCTTCAAATATCAAAATAATCAGAATAAAAAGCATCTTTGAGTGTCTGTTATTCACTAGGCACTTTGTGTACATTACCTCTTAGTCGATTTGGTAGAGGACAAAACTAAAGCTTGGAGAAGTTAAAAGATTTACCAGTGGTTTCATAAATAATGGCGCTGGGATGAGAGCGGAGGTCTGTCTAGCTCCAGGGTCCATGTTCTAAACCTGCCCTCATTCTTCATCTTACCCTTAAGCTCTTTTTCTTTAAGGTTTATTTATTTATTTGAGAGAGAGAGAGAGCATGTGAGTGGGGTGAAGGACAGAGGAAGAGGGAGAGAATCCCAAGCAGACCCCCTGCTGAGCGTGGCAACTTAAGCGGGACTCGATCTCACCACCCTGAGATCATGATCTGAGCTGAAACTTAGAGTCAGACATACAACCAACTGAGCCACCCAGGTGCCCTGACTTAATGTCTTAATCCTCAATCTTACCTTCTTCAAGAGAGTCATCTGGGGTTGTGTCTCGTATTTGGGCTCTCACCATGCCCTTTGGGCATTTTAATCTTAGCATTTGCCATAGTGTATTGAAATTACTGATGTATCTCCTAATAAGATCTCTCCAGAGCCTGGCACAGTGCCTGGTCTACATTTGGAATGTTTATTGAGCTGATACAATGTTTTCTCGACTGTTACTTACCTGTTCTGTAACCACCATGTGTGCCTTCTATTGGTCCCACTGCTGGAGAAGCTGAGTTTTCTGAGATACAGAGAGAAATATGACCTTTTGCAAGCAAAACCACATGTAGTTGGGATTTGGGGGGCAGTCGGAGACTGTTAAATATGCAACCTGTGAAAGAGATCTACGATCTGTTAAATCTTAAACTGACCACTGTGAGAAGTGCCTCTTCAATTCTAGTCTGATTCATTAAGACATGCTTGGATCCTCGAGAGTAGGAAAGCACCTTGCTTCTCACTGCCTTTTATCTTAGTAAACACTGGCATAAGACACCCTTTCAAAAACTTGCATGGACTGCATGTTTTTTATCTTCCCAAATTCATATGTTGAACTTCTAATGCCTGATGTGATGGTACTAGGAGGTAGGGCCTATGGGAGGTACTTAGATCCTGAGGAGGATGGCACCTTCATGAACTGGGTTAGTGTCCTCATAAAAGAGGCTCCAGAGAGCTCCCTCATCCCTCCGCACCATGTGACCACCAATGTGAGAAGATGCCTATGACCCAGGACTAGGGCCCTCACCAGTAGGCTGCCATATTCATGACTTGATCTTGGACCTCCCAGCCCCAGAACTGGGAGAAATACATTTCTGCTGTTCATAAGCCCCCCAGTCTGTGGAATTTTGTTAGAGCAGCCTGAACCAAGACAGCACAGAAGAAAGAAGCCCAACCTTTGTTTGATTGAATGCTATTGATTTAGAAGCTGATTCCTCCTCCCCACCCCAACCATATATAGTAAAACCTGCACATTATTGAATCCAGGTAAGTAGAAGATAAACATAATTCCTGTCAAAATCTCAACTCTTGGGGCACCTGGGTGGCTCAGTGGGTTAAGTCTCTGCCTTCTGCTCAGGTCATGATCTAAGGGTCCTGGGATTGAGCCCCACATTGGGCTCTCTGCTCAGTGGGGAGCCTGCTCCACCCGCCCCGCAGCCCTGCCTGTTGCTCTGCTTACTTGTGATGTCTCTCTGTGTCAAATAAATTTTAAAAATCTTTAAAAAATCTCAACTCTTATTTCAATTTGAAATTTTTAAAAATCCAACCAATAGAGGCACACGTTTATTGAAAAGTTGCATCATACTTTTAATGAATACCACCATATCCCATCTGTAAGTCCCGGTGCTTGCTTTCAACCTTTCTATGATTTATTCTGGTATATCTCTCTAAATACTATTTGATTCTGTTACTTACTGGCTTTTGAGACATTACCTATTGGTTTCTTCTACTGCAGAAGAGAATTTAACCTTCTCACACCTGCTGCATATACCCAGCCACTCCCATTTTCTGTAGTATGGTTACATCATACTTGTTGCTGGCATGAGTGGTCAGTGTTTGCATTAATAAGGATTTCCAAATACTAGTCACAGCTGAGCCCAGTTGCACATTAAAGCATTTTTTGTTCTCCCTTAAGTTTATAATCATCTCATATCGTTGGCTCGCTTAGTTTTGTTGACACCTATCATGAATTATACCAAACTCCCAAGTTGAACTACAAAACCTTATTTGATTGGCCAGGGACAGTGAGGGATTTTTACTTGATCATCTTGGTCTTGGAAGTCCACTTTATTTTCAATGCATAAATTTTTTTATTTTTGCTTTATTTTAATGAAATTGGAATCATGCCTTGCACACCTTTTGTTTTTACTAAGCAACACAGCCACAAGCATCTCTGATGACTAAAATGTCCTATTTGGTGATTGCATCGTATTTTACCGCATGAACACACCATAATCCATGAAGCTAATTGCCCATTGTGACACGTGGATGCAGTTTTCAATTTTTTACTTTTAAACAGTCCTGAGGTTCACACTCCTGAAGCTCCATTTTTGCCCAATTATTTCCCAAGATAAATTCTAAGTGTAGAATTGCTGGGTCCAGTGATGTATAGATTATGGAGAATTTGATGACTATTTTCCTCCAGAAATAGTGCTGAATTTGAGCCCCTCCAGGGCTTGATCATCTTAAACATTTTGTCACCTTTAATGTTGTCTATTTGCATGCTCCTTACTTTCTTTAGGATTTCTTCAACAGCCAGTAAGGCGGTGTGTCTTCTCATATGCGAAGCTGATGTTCTGGTTTTTATATTTTGTGAATTGTCTGTTTATGTTCCTTGTCCATTTCACTGCCAGGCAGTCTTACTCCTCCTTCTCCCTTGTGGAACCTCGTCACTATAATTTGGAGTCTTCACCTTGTCAGACTTTTTCTTTGCCTTCGAGCTCTTCCAGGACCTTTCTTCATTTGTGCTCACAATGCAGGTCCCCATTCACCCCCTCATGCATCTCTCTAATGTTTCCTTGAGCACCTACTGCAATCTTCAAGGGACTATAAACACAGTAGAGCAAACCAATGGTATGGTTCTCGTAGGACTTACCTTTTAGAAGGGGGAGGCAGATAATAAACAAATAATCAAAAACAATGAAAAAGATCAGACAGTGTTAGAGAGAGGGGGGAAACCAGGCACTGTGCTAGGGGAAATGGGGGGTGCTCCTTTAGATTTACAGCTGAAATCTCTAAGGAGATTGCCTTGAGCCTAGTGTCTCTATGACATTGGGGGGAGCCGTCCATTTAAAGAACAACACTCCAGGAAGAGGAAACGGCCAGGTAAAGCTCTACCAGCTCGCTGATTTGAAATAGAAGCATGCTTTAAGGTAAAGTCTCAGACTTATGAGATTATCTGAACCATTTTGGCCCCTGATAAACACTTTTTGATTCCATACAATCCTCATTGTCTGAACTAATTTTTTGTTACTTGTGTAATTCACAAGTTAATTACACTTGTGAATTTATCTCCCAGGTTTATTCCGTTTTCTTCTTCCTCAGATAAGTCTGAGAGTCTGTGAGGGTTTAAGGGTTGTCTCTGTTACTCTGTTATGTATCCAATGTGCCTACATTATCTGGCATATGCTAGATGCTAAATAGTCACATTTATGGTTAATATATAAAACTAGAATCTTGCCTGCTTGCCGGAGGACTGTAATTCAGTCTTCAAAATCCTTTGAAAGAGCCACGACATATGTGATCCTTGGTTCAAACAAGCTAGAAACAAAGGAAGTCACTTATGGCCGACTGTGAAATTAAATAGAAAGCTAAGGTGTTTGCTTCCTTCTTGATGAGACTTTTACAAGGGAGTCAGCCAACAGAAGCAAAAAATCTGGGTGCAAAATACAATTTAGGTATTAAATTAATTAGGCATTAAATAAAATTTAGTAGGTATTAAACTAGGTATTAAATAAAATGCAAATTAGGCATGATACAACTTGTATTTGAAAAATAGTGGGCCACTACCACATGTGTGCAAGTGTGTTTGTGTGCGTGTGTGTGTGTAGAATTTATTTAGCATCCTCTATATGCTCTAACCCATGCTGGGGCAGAATGGAAAAGAAATTGGCCAGTGAAAGAAATCTGTTTTTCATCTTCAAAGATTGTACAGTCTTTGGGGGAAGAATAAGAACCAAAAACCTAGAACTCATAAAATTGCCAAAACCCCCTAGAAACGTAAGAAATTCATGCACTAATGTAATCAATACTATACTTAAGAACTCAAAAGTGCTAAGCATAAAGGCTAAGGAAACAGATGGTTTATTATAAAAGCAATGGCAGAAGACTAATTGCAGACAGAGATTGTGTGTGTGTGTGTGTGTGTGTGCACATGCACACAGGAACTGGAATTCTAACTAATTTCCTCTCACTCACCTCTTTTACGATTCAATCCATCTGTTATTTGTGTCTCAATGAATGATTTCCTGGTTCTTGCAGTTCCAGGTGTAGTAACTCAGAGACCCAGAGATAAAGGTCTAGAGAAAAGGAAGGACCAAACCCACAATGTTTTCAGTTCAGCAAAGTACAGATGTGTTAAAGGCTCCCAATCAGAGAATGAAGACCCCCCTGAGCTCCAGAAACATTTAAGAAAAGTCTTGGATTATTGGACTCGTAAATGGCTAAGGATCGGTAAATGCCAAGCTGGGCCAATCAAGGGATTCCATAGGTGAAAAGAGAGAAAGATTGCATGGAAGGAGAATGAGAACATCTTTGGAATAAACAATTATGATGCCAAGACTCCTCTGTCTGAGTGGGCAGCCCACCTCCAGAACTTAAGACCATGAACAACTTACTCAACCTCGCCATGCTTCTCTTTTCTCACCTGTAAAATGGGAATTCACTTAGCCACAAGTCTTTAAAACCTTCCTGTCCATCTTATCATGGATGAGATGGAATTTTTCCCCTTCGAAGCAGTCTTTTATGTAGACATCTTATATACCAGACTTCTCAAATGCTACCATAATTGATATTTTTTTGTGTGAGTGTCTTATGGTGCTCATGCACTGAGGATAATGATTGTGTCCTATTAATTTCTGTACCTTTACTATGTTCACCTAGCACCTTCTGCATAGTGAATACCCAAGAGATTAAAAAGAAATTTGTTGAATAAATGAAAGCACTGGTGACGTCTTGAGCCACTGGAGGTTTGTTTCAGGTCTGAGTGGTTGAGGAGAGGCTGTGTAGGGTTCCTCCCAGACCTACCTCTAGATCTTCCCTGCCATACCCCGCCTCCCCCCGCCCCTCAGCTGGACACAGAGCAAGTCTGTGTTTAGAGTAATGTGTTTTAAAGGTCACATTTTTAGCAAACAGCTGTGTTTATAAACTTAGTTTGACCAAAAAAGGAGCCTTTGAAATTAATACTATTTGCTGAAACTAGAACCAAGTTCACTCCACAGAGCATACCAAGTCTGGTTATGGAACCACACAGTCAAGGTGGCTTTCACAACCTTATACTCCTCACCCACTCTTTATTTTTTGCAACTCAAATTTTTTTTTTTTAAACTTGACTGGAGGGGCGCCTGGGTGGCTCAGTGGGTTAAAGCCTCTGCTTTCAGCTCAGGTCATGATCTCAGGGTCCTGGGATCGAGTCCCACATCGGGCTCTCTGCTCAACCAGGGAGCCTGCTTCCTCTGCTCTCTCTCTGCCTACTTGTGATTTCTATCTGTTAAATAAATAAATAAAATCTTAAAAAAAAAAACTGGACTGTTTTCAGGCTGGAATTTATCTATTTTCATGACATTGTGCTTAGAGAAGTTTACCAGATGAAGGTGATGGAGACTTAGAACCTAGATTGATCTTAACCTAGTCAGCTCAGCCACACCACGGCAGCCTAGTTTTCCTTCTCATCAAGAGTCTGGGAGACTGGTACTTGTTCTGTGGGGTCCCCTGCGAGCACCCTCCCAGCTCTACCTCAGAAGGTCCAGCTGGAATGGTTCCCCTGAGATGTTGGTGGCTTGCATTTCTAATATAGAAAAAAAATATTACGTTGGAAGCTGGAAAGAGCTTGAAATGTGGAGGACATGAGAGATGATTAAACTTAGTTCGGTGAGGAGAGGATGGGAGAGCAGAGCATTTTCCAGAGTGGGAGAGGGCACATAGTTGTGCCAAGTGAGGGGCTCCCCTTAAGGGAGATTAGTGATGAGCTCAGGCTACATGGGGCCAGAGGCTGTTCTATCCTCCTTTGGTGAGAGAAATAGATAATAAATAATGATGATAAATGAGTATTCTTTCTAAGTACTCCCTTGGGGAAGCTCTACCCCCAACCCCCAACAAAAGTATCTCAAAATGTTTAAAGAATTCCACTTTGGGATTGCTTCTGAGCTAGTTTATGTCTTCTGTTTCATCACCCTACAATTGCACCTCATTTTTAACCCAAAAATAGTTTCTGGCTTGATCAACTACTTTATTCTTCAGACTTGGCTCTGGATGACTTTTGGTTGTTTCCAGAAATGAAATTCATCCTCAAAACTGAAGGATTTATGTTACTGAAGCCCCTTCAGAAAGGTGACTTCAACTCTGAAGAACTCAAGAGGAGTTCCAGATATATTCTGGTATTGAAAAAATCTGTCTCATTATTTTGCTGCCCAGTCTCATACATTTTCATGTCTTCTTCTTGGATATTGTTTCAGAGATGAAACCCAGACCTGTATAAACTAGTCTCAGTGCATTGATCATTGAGTTGTGCCCAGTCTAGCCATTACATTTTTGACTCTACAATATCTCTTTGTAAATAAAAGAAAAAAGAGAGGAAAGACAGATAGAAGAGAAAAACAGAAATACATATAATTAAATCATAAAATTGTGATAGATATCACCTTGTGATACTCGGTGGGCTCAGAAAAGATTGTGCACATTCTATGTGTTAGTAGGGAACATATAGCTTGGTTTTCTTCATGTTATTGGCGTCATATTTACTGTAGAAAATTACGGGGAAAAGGCAAAAGAAAGAGGATTTAAAATCCTTTCTAATTCCATGAACTGTAGGTGACTGATTTTGATTTTTCATTTCTCTAACCTTTTCTAGGCAGATTTTTCATTTGGGGGCAGCTTTAAGTCATTACTTTTTTTTAAAAATTAATTTAAAGATTTTATTTATTTATTTGGGAAAGAGCGAGAAAGAGCACAAGGTGGGGAAAGGGGGAGGGCAGAAGGAGAGGGAGAAGCAGACTCTCCAGTGAGCATGGAGCCCCAACTCAGGGCTAATCCCATGAACCTGGGATCATGACCTGAGCAGAAGTCAGATGTTTAACCAACTGAGCCACCCTGGTGTCCTTGTTTTTTGCTTGCTTATTAAAAAAAACCAGATACATATAGAAACATCCTTAAAAATATAAATAGAATGAATTGTGTTAACCACTTGTCAACTCCCGCTCCTTTCCCACCAACCAGAGTTTTGCAAAATTCATTTTCTTGTGGATTTTCATATTTTTATTATCTAAGCCAAACGCAATTTTTTCTTTTCCCTCTCTGTTAATATCAGTATAGCATTGTGGGTTCTTATTTACTCGAGTGCAATCATTCTTTTTGATGCTGAAATCATCCTAAGTATGGCCAGTGGGAGCTTCTTCAAGCAGTTCCCATGACCTTTTTGCATGACCCCATCAGCCAGAACCCTCTGTTTTCTGACCCAGTGAGTTTTGTAGGCTCACCTTGGAGGCTCCCTGCTCTGACGGGTTCTCTAAGGAACGCTGGTTTCTGTTGGTGAATAGTGGGTTTTAGAAATCAAGACTTGGGCGCTGCATATACTTTGCTCCTCAGGCACTAGTGTTCCAAGTTCTTGGGGGACACAACTGGGGGAAATACACACATACACCTTGTATGGGGTAGTTTGGGAAGAACATGCTCTTTATTTCCCCATTACTCACATACGCACGGTGCTTCTAGAAAACCCACCCATCAAACAATTCTCTGCATTGGTAGCTGGTGTCCTATAATTCACTTCAGTGCAGACACTGTCCCGTTGGGATCAGCATTAGTTCCCCCAAGTAAAGGGCTCAGTCCCACAGGACTGCCCCCCACTTTAGACAGCAACCCCAAATCATAGGTCACTACCTGTACTCTGACTAACCAGCCATAAATAGGACTTCCCACAACTCCCTCCTTGAGTCTGATAATTTGCTAGAATGACTCACAGAACTCAGGGAAATACATTTACTTTTTTTTTTTTT
>RCUC01098012.1:0-28015 GCA_003697995.1 Taxidea taxus jeffersonii | reverse complement strand
TGTATGTGTGTATATCATGTATGTGTGTGTGTGTGCACACGGGTGGGTGTGTATGTCTTGTGTATGTGTGTATGTGGTAGTCGAGGCTCAGACATATAGACCCACAGCCTTCGCTCCATAACATCTAGGTGTCGAATCTTTGGTCGAACACACAGTTTTGAAGGTCCGTCCATCCCGGGGGCCTTTAGATCCCTTTGGAGTGTGATGGTAACAGGCAGAGGTGGGCAGCTGCCCCTGTTGATGGCCTGGGTGTGGCCTCAGGCCCCAGGGGATGATGAGATCCATGCTAAATGCTTGCCAGGCCATTGTTGGTGAGCCTAAGATCTTGACAAATCACTTCCTCTCTCTGGTCTCAGTCTTCCCTTCCGTAAAGTGGGGGTAAGAACATCTGGTTTGTTTTACCCTTAGGGGCATTGTGAGGATGAGATGCGCTATTTGCCATTGGAAATTTTAGCAAACTTTTTCCAATTCTGGGATTCCCACATTTTGCAGGGACAAGAAATCTCACTGCACGTTGTCTTGTATATACATGTATATGCCCACATATATGAGCATGAGAGTGTTTAGGGACTAGAGTCATATATTTGAGCATGCGGGTGTGTGAATGTGTTCGCTAGGATTTAATCACCATCAAGTGCCTGCTCACCTTGCACAGAGCAGAGCCTATTGGGTCTGCTCGTGTGGGAATCCCAGCACCACTGCTTGCTTAGCTGGGTCGACTTGAACCTCAGTGGCCTCCATTCTCTCCATTTGGGATGTGGCCAGTGAGGCTGGCTACCTCCAGGCTCTCCTAGAGATCGGATGAAGTAGGTGCAGAAAGCTCTTGGCACAACATGAGCCTCGCTTACGCATGTGAGCAGTTCTTTGTCCCCCTGGAGCTGGAGGTGAAAGGCATAACCATCACCTCCACCATGAGTTATGATGAAAAGGAGGTTGGTACCCTCCCCCTCCCACCCCTGATCCCTTTCTTTTACCAGATGCCTGGATTTGTTGGTCTTAGTTAAGTACTTGATACCTGGGCTGGGTCCTTCTGCTTGCCCGTGAGACTGCCAGAGGAAGATGACAGGAGAGGGAAGTGTGAGACAGAGCCAGGGAGCCCCGAGCTTTCCTTTCCTGGATGTACATTTGCTGTCAGGACACCAAAGCTGGGACCAGAGAACTCCATGTGTCTTGCAGAATCACCCACCATCCCTCTCTCCTGCACGGTCCTGCTGAGTCAGTGGGAACCTGCTATGCTCCATGCTCACCAAGAGGGGTTCCCGCTTCAAGTGAGTCTGGGAAACACCACAGACGGTATCTTCCCTCGTGGACGTTAAAATGCTTCTTGGTATTATAAAGATATTGTAAAACCTGCATTCAACAAATAATTTTGATTTGAATTGACCCAGCATTCCCCAGATGTGCTCTTCTTTTGGAATAAGCCCCACTGTAAATCTCTGCAGAGGGTGTTCAGACAAGCACAGAACCACAGAATGTGTAGTACGGATAGAAATCAACAAAACCACGTGTCTCAAGGTCATTCTCAAAGTCGGGCAAATGCTGTGGCATAAAGCAGTGCTGTCAAGCGGACGTGTCACCCAGGAGCTTGGAATGGGCAGATTCTGAATGGGCAGGTTTCCGTGGGGCCCTGGGTTCTGCATTTGCAACAGGCCCCAGGGTGATGCCTGGGCTGCTGGTCCCCGGACAGTACTTTGAGTGGTTAAGAGCATAAAGAACCCTCTGGAATTTCACCCGTGGGTCTGTCCTTTCAACAACAATTTGAGACCAGTGACCACCTGCAGCCTTCCCAGATTGGGCCATCAGACCCATCAACACGGAGGTGGACAAGCCGTTCTGTCTTCTTAGGGAAGGAGTGGCCAGGCTGGGTGAGCACGAGGGCCATGGTTTAGGGAGGACAAAATCTTTCACAGCTAGGAAATCTTAAGTGAGTCTGCCTGAAAATATGACAGTAGGGCTGTCCTTCTGCCATCTCTCCTGTCTGGGCAAATAAGGTTGGGGTTGTTAGTGTTTTAATTTATTTATTTATTAATTTTTAAAGAGACATTTCCCCTTTCTTTCCTTGGGTCTGGAGTCATTAAACAGGGATTAGCTGGATAAATAGAGGAAGTGATTTTTAAACTGTTTGCAAACTTAATGTGAAGAGCCCAGCCTTGCAAATTATCACGTCTAATCAGAGGCCCTCGCTTGACTGCTCCAGTAATTGTACTGGTATTAGTCAAATTCTTGTTGTCTCCTCATTAGCCGTGAAAAGGAGACTCAAGATGTACTTCATTAGAGTGTCCTGGAAATCTATTGCTGATGTGGAGAAGGAGGAGGGGAGGGAGGGGGGAGGGGGATGGGAGCAGGAGTGGGTGCGAGGCAGCCATCTCCCACCTCTGAGCTCACCCCCTGTCTGTGCCGCCAGGAGGAGGGCCAGCCAGGGGGCCGTTCTGTCTGACACTCTTGGGTCTCTGCTGCTAAGTCTGGAGCCTTTGGAGGGCGGTAAGCATGTGATGTTCTAGAAGATGCTTCGACTTGGGCTCTCCCGGGAGCTAGGCTCACCAAGAGCTAAGGAGGCTGTGGGGGGCCCTGGGCTGCTCTGTGCCTCTCTTTCACTCCAAGGCCGCACAGGAGATCCCACAAATGAACATTAGCCACACACCAGCTTGCAGGTTGTCTGTTGTCTAATACCAGTGCTTCTTCCTCCCTCCTTCCTTCCCTTCCTTTTGGTACTGATGGAATTTTCCTTATTCTCACCCTCATTGGCTTTATTCTCTTCCTTTTTCTTTCTCTTGTCCTTCTCTTTCTGAGGCAACAGGTATTCATGAAGCGGTAGCTATTTAAATGGAAATACATTGAAATAAAATACACAGAAACAGTCAGTTCTTCATTTGCACGAACCACATTTCAGATACCTGAGCACCACATGCCACTAGTGGCTACTGCATTGGACTGTGCCCAAAGCTCCACTGGACAACTGTGGCCTAGTCCTTCTCTGCCGCACCTGTACTGATGGGCATGGAAGGAGGAAGAGGAGCTGAGACGCTCACAGTCAGGTAGGGGAGACATCACACCCATTCTAACTGTTTGAGGATGGGTCCAGGTGCTAGACAAGAGGCACCCACGTGGGGCTCTCTGGAGAGTGGCGGTCAGCCTGGGAAGCTGGAGAGAACTGCCCACAGAGCAGGGAATTTTCAGCTAGAGACCAGTCTACATTTGGGTTTGCTATAAGGACAAGACTGGCCCATGAGTGCCCGTGAGCGTGGGGTCCTCACTTCTGAGCTTCGGGTAACATTACTGCCTATGGCTGAGCTGTGAGCACCAATGTCCCTGCAGCATGTCTGCCTCCCAGCCCCCAGCAGCCTGAGAGGTCTTCTGAAGGACTGTTGTTTCCATGTCTCTGCAGAGGCTAGGTATTCCTACGCTCAGGATCTGGTGGGCCCTGGCGGGGCATCTGGGAGGCATCACTCAGGTGAGCCCAGGTAATGGTCCAGGGCCCCTCACCATGGCACCCTCTCTCCTCTCTTCTTATGGAGCCTTCTTGGTAGCCGACCCCAAGGCACTGCGTGGGGTGAGGAAAGAAGAAATATGCGGGAACTTCAAGATTGGACATATCAGAATTGATCCCGTCTCCCTTGCCTGAGTCTACGTGAAGCTATGAGCTCCCTAAGTCACTTGGAGGTATGAGCCTCAATTGTGGCAACTGTAAAATGGGGATAATAATGTCTACTTTGAAAGTTTGTCATTGTTGGAAGTAATGATACCACGCGCAGTGTCCACCATGAAGTTGCGGACAATAAATCAATTCTTTCTCCCCTCTGCCTCTCTCCCTTCCTCCTTCCCTTTTTCCTTTCCATAGGCCCCACCTTCGCTCTAGTCCAGAACTTTGGGCTGTTCCCCTTCTTGAGTCCTTTGTCTCTCCAGGCTTCTGGATGCAGACTTGCTGTCCTCTGTGCCTTAGAATCGTATTTTTCTTCCTCTGTGAAGACAAAGGGCTGAGTCAGCTCCCCAGAGACTCACTCTCGAGGTTCCAAGGAGTCTAGGGGCCTCTGTGCTAGCAATCAGGCTGCTAATGGACTCAGAATGGATTCGGGGCTGATGACACAGCCCTGAAATGTGGAGTGCACAGAGGAGCTATGGTGGGGTTGGGTTTGGTTTGGTTTTATGTTAATTTCCACAAAATAGCTTTCCTTTTCATCAGCAATTGGTTGTCTGCATTTCTGGCTTCTAGTAACTTCCTCCCTGGCCCTACAAAGGCCACAGGGGGATTATTAGTTCGATGCCTCTGGTGCTGAGGAATGGAAAGGGGCCAAAGAGGTGTCCTAGCGCCCTGCACATTGTTCTGGATTGTGTGGAAGACAGGAAGCCTCAGAGGAAAGCCCACTTTGCTAGGTTCTCAGATGCTCCCGGCAAAGCTGATACAGACCTGTATGGACATGGAAGTCAGAGGCGGAAGGAGCTTGAGCGCTTTGGGCAGGATTTAGGAGGCCCAGAAAGGTTAGTTGACCTGCCAAAAGTCACACAACTGGTCAGGTGAACTGGGCTAGACTCTCCTTCCCAGGATCCTTGGCACAGTTGACCCTTAGTCAATCAGTCTGTCATTGCCCACCCACTGCCTGTGAAACGTTGTGGAGCTCACACATCATGTGTTTCATTGTATTAGCTACTGCTCGTGGGAGACATGCTGTGTTTTCATGCGGCAATTGCCTTTCCAGCCAGACTGTCAGCACAGGGTAATGAGAGAAGGTCTGGCCTCCCATGACGTTGGTGGTGCTGCCTCCCTCCACAAGCCAGTTTCCCTTTCTGAAAGCAAAGGGTAGTAAAGGCACCATCTTTAGAACGTTGCTACAAGGCAACAAGGAGATGCCATATTGGTGTTCGAGAAACTCCCTACTCAAGAGAATTCTCTTCTAAGTTACTACTCCGGTAAGTTCTATAGGGACCGCTGGGCTAGAACTCAAGTTCTCAAAGTGTGGTCCCCAGACCAACAGTCACAGCATCGTCTGGGAACTTGTTAAAATACAAATTCTCAGCTCTGTCCTGTACCCACTGAATCAAAAATTCTGCAGGTGGGGCACAAAGATCTGTATTCTAATAAGCCCCCTAGACCATTCTCTTACCCCTGAAGTTCGAGACCTTCTGGGTGAGACATACTCTTTCTATGGGCCCAGCATGGTGAGAGATCATTGTGGGTGACAGTATATGCTCCGGGGAAGGCTACAAGGGTAGCTGCTAGGTGCCTGAGAGGCATTTATTTGCCATGAGCAGTGCTCAGGAGTGGGAATGTTGCTGGTGAATTTGACAAAGCCTGACCTGGTCCAACCAGTGCCCACAAAACTGGAATGGTGACCACTGAGGCTGGGATCAGAATTCCGATTCTGTCTTGGTTGGGTTATCACAAATGCTATTTCTGGTACTGGATCAAAGGAATCGGGATGCCCACCCATCCATCCGTGCACCCCACCATCCATTCTTTCTTCCAACTAAAATTCATCTATTTGAATTAAAGTTAAATTATTTGAGCTTTATTCTAGCCAAGCCTCCAGCCATGCCCTTGGCTTGCAATGCCAGACAGCCAGAGATGTTAACTTGTGTGCTTTGATTAATTTTAAAAAGTCAAGTGGTTGAGCATCTGCTTTAATGGAAACAAGTTCCCACCAAACATCACTATCTGCAATATTAAATTAAGTATTTCTGTGGGGCATGAAGCAGGAACCATATTTAAAAGGTCTGGCCCTTCCTTTGAGGTGTTCATGAGGCTTGGTGTAGGAATGAACCCTGGGAACAGTGGGATGTCACCCCCAGGGGAGGGTCATGAATAATAATGCAAATTTATTATTTAGCTCCTAGAACTTCCCATCTCTCTCTCTTATCCATTTTCTGATTTTAATCCTGAAAACAATACTGTGAAGTCTGGGGAAATGCAGACTCAGAATTTAAATGACTGCCCCAAGTTACAAAGGAAATGAGCTAAAGAACCATAACAAAATCTGAATCTTCAGATTCTCCCAAGTCCCGAGCTCATCTGCGAGCTGGACGATCTCCTAGTGGGAGATCGGAATCTGTGTTACCCAAGTCCTCTTTGGGGGAAGCTGGAACCCTTTTGGGATACCCAGGCTGCCCAATCCACCCATGTGAACGGACGATGGTGGAGCCACATCTAATCCAGAAGGCAACTCAGGACAGCCAAGACCCATTTCTAAAGAAAAGCCATCCACTTTCCAGCATGGGTCATTGCGGGGAACTGGAGATACTTGGTCTCACCACCAAGCTTGAATCCTCTGAGATCAGAATCAGAAACCCCCACAGCTTCCTAATTCCTGATGAGTCCCAAGGATTTGACACCTTACCCATGCCCTGTCACCGTGGGGGAAAGAAAAGTCAAAACAGGCAACAGTAGTCAAAACGTGGCTCTTTGAACACTATTAAAACACTTCAGCAACATTTCATATAGAATTAATTAACATAAAACCCAGCATCCTCATTGCTGCATGGCCCTAAAGTGGTTGCCAGAATTTAATTAGACTTAACCTTTTTTCCTACACCAGTACCACTTTATAGTAACTGCAAATCATTATTAATTCCTTTGGTGTTCACTGTAATAACATTAATCATGATGAACTTCTTTCTGTCGTAATGTGTATGTAATATGTAATTCCATAGCAATTTAGTATTAGTTAAGGCTAAATTGAAATTAATTTCACAAAAAGATACTATTTGTTATTGGATACTGTATATTCATAAAATAATATTTTAGAGAAATTTATATTAAGGTGGCCAGATTAGGAGACATTTGGCAAACTTGGAGGTTTGCAGATAGAACTATTTGCTGGCAATTACTAGAACACACTTGACTGCTGGCATCTCGTATCTCAAGGTACTTGAACTATCAAACCGGAAAACGGATAAGCTATTATGGGATGGTCCCTTGAGACCATCAACCGGAAGTCACAGTGTTGGGCAACAACGTAGTTTGGAGTTGCTTCCAGCTGAGCCTACAGTTTATTATGCCCGATGTCAAAATTCAAGACACTCACTTGGCTTTTCCTAGGTCCAGTGTTCTCTCCTGTAAAATGGCTGTATTATCCCTTCACTGTGGTCATCAGGGACTCTCCAAGGATGTGCTGGATTTGAGAATGGTACGAAAAATAGCAATAGCCAAGAACATAGGTGTTGCTAGAAAAAAGAGAAGCAGGAGTCGGAGATATGCAAAGAGGAATAAGACAGAACTTTGATTTTGCGAAGCTGTGAGTCCGGAGGATGATGAGGATAAATGGATAATTAAAGTGTATTTTAATAAGGGCAATGGAGGGACGCCTGGGTGGCTCAGTTGGTTAAGCGGCTGCCTTCAGCTCAGGTCATGATCCCAGCATCCTGGGATCGAGTCCCACATCGGGCTCCTTGCTCGGCAGGGAGCCTGCTTCTCCCTCTGCCTCTGCCTACCACTCTGTCTGCCTGTGCTTGCTTGCTCTCTCTCCCTCTCTCTCTCTGTAAAATAAATAAATAAAATCTTAAAATAAATAAATAAATAAATAAATAAATAAAAATAAGGGCAATGGAGAGGTGCTGAGGTCAGGCGAAATAAGGGGCAGGCCCTGACCAGATTGCATGGTGGCTGGTGAGTGGGCATCAGGAGGGTGTCTAGGTGCCCACTGACTGTGCACCCACTGAGCTCAGGGGTCCCGCAAGAGAGTTCTTGAGCCTGGCTTCAAGGGAAGCTTCCTTAAGGAAGGACAGGATCTTGGATGAAAGTGGGCTTTGGCTAAAGCAGGGAAAAGCTGAGGCTTAACTCAGAGACAGGAGGCCCCTGACAGGCATGAGAGGACAGACTGGCATTCTGTCCTCGTGAAGGATCTGGTCTTCTGGGGAGAAGGGAGCAGCCTTGTTGGACCAGTATGTAGGGCTCCCATGGAGGACTTTGAAAGCTGCACTGGGGAGCTTGAACTTCAAAGATAAGTGTGGGGGTAAGAGTGATGTAATGGGGTAAGAGCATTGCTTTTAGTTATGTTCAGTTTTTAGCATATAAAAAAAAAAAACTTGACCTCACTGTTAGGGTAAAATTGATATATGCCACATAAAAATTAAGCATTTATGTTTCTATATAGTTACCATAAACAAAATCAGAAGATATTTGATAAATGTTGGGAGAAAAGACTTATAGCATGTATTACAAAAAATTGATAGCCTTTATCTCAAGGGAGCTTTTTACAAGTTGATAAGAAAAAGACGAATAACTTGATAGATAAATCTATCAAGATAAGCCACAAATAACCAATAACGTAGAGAAAAGAGTCCCTCCCTAACAAAGAGTCAAGGAAATACAATTAAAATAACAATGAAATACAATTTTTTTAAAAGATCTTATTTACTTATTTGAATGAGAGAGAGAGAGAGAGAGCCCACCTGAGTAGGGGGATGGGCAGAGGGAGAGGGAGAGAGAGAATCACAAACAGACTCCCTGCTGAGCACAGAGACTCCACAACCCTTGATTCCACAACCCTGAGATCGTGACCTGAGCTGAAACCATGAGTCAGATGCTCTACCGACTGTGCCACCCAGGTGCCCGTTTTTTTTTTTTTTTAAGATTATTTATTTATTTATTTGCAAGAGAGAAATCACAAGTGGGCAGAGAGGTAGGCAGAGAGAGAGAGGAGGAAGCAGGCTTCCCGCTGAGCAGAGAGCCCGATGCGGGGCTCGATCCCAGGACTCTGGGATCACGAACCGAGCTGAAGGCAGAGGCTTTAACCCACTGAGCCACCCAGGTGCCCCAGGTGCCCGTTTTTAAACCACGTTAGCACAAGTAGAAAATGTTCCTAGTATCCATTACTAAAGAGGGAAAATGGGTACCCTCACACTTAGTGGTTTAAAGTGTAAGTTGGACACAATCATTTCACTATTAAGGTTTGAAATATGCATGTCATTTTGATCAGAAGCCCCATTTTTGGAAATCTTGGTTATCAAAATACTGAAGTAAGAAGGGGAGGTGAGATGTTTAAAGAACCTGAAATTTTATATGAAAGTGTTTAAATAAATTTAAAAAACATCCATGCTATAGAGCATTAATCAGTGACTTGGAGGGATGACATTGGTAATTATTATGAGTACTGTACACTAGAATATGTACTAGAAACCCACTAATATTTAAAAAAAGTTATATATAGTCATTATAAAAAAAAGTCAGGACATTAAGAATACCACCAAGAAAAAGGTAGTAAAAAGTCCTCACAAAGTGTAATCCCCAGAAATCAAAATATGCAGAGATCTTGAGAGAGTCTACACAGACAGGAGTATAATGGTGGGGCCATATCATAGAGACAACATTTTAATAAAAAAGTATCCCATTAAATTTTATGTTCGTTTAAAAGAACAAGAAACTAAAATGAAGTGGAAGGAATTGCTCCATTTAGATAAATATTTCTTCAGCACAAGAGATATTATTTTCTAACAGATTCCCTCTTAGGGATTACAGAAAACACTAGGAGGTTGGAGTCTATTTTAAAATGACATATTTTAAATTCGCACAGTATTGATTGACTTCCTGCTCAGAGAGCTGAGGAGATCAGCACTTATACTTTCCCATCTCCCTCTTCCCACTCCCTGATATTATTACTGATATTATTTTTATCTTTTACATTATATAACATTTCTGTGCCACCCCATAGTAATAATTATGTCCATTTTTAATGACATCACGAATGGAATTTCATGAATCCTGAGTATAAAATCACAGGTTCTCCATATCTCAGTCCTTTATTTAGACATATCTGTTAGTTGACTGGTGTATCAATCAGAATTTGGTTCCACTGCATAAAACAGCAACAACAACAAAAATCTGATGCATTAAGCAAAATAAAAGTCTGCTTCTTTTTTGTATGAGGTAATCCTGAAGGAGAAGTCCAGGGGACGTGAGGCAAGTACACAAATTTATTAAGCAGGTAAACTCCTAGGTGACTTCTATATCATCATCAGACTTTAGCCTTTGTCTTTGTGGTTTGAGGTGGCTGCTAGGGCTCCACCCATCACATCTGTCCTTCAGGCAGCATGATGGACAAAGGCTAAAGAGGGCATCCTCCTTCCTTTTCATTAGACTTCCTGGAAGTTACACACACCGTGTCTGCTTATATCTACTAACTGAAACTTTAGGACTTGACCTTAAACTAGCTGTAGGGGAGGCAAGGTTATGTAGTCTTACAGGTGGGTGGCAATGTGCCTAGGGAAATGTAAAGATTCTTATGACCAGAGAAGCAGGAAAAATAGATAATAGGAGGTTTTCTGGATTTTGACCACTACTAGCTGGATTGTATCATCAAATAGCCTTTTAACATGGGATCAAAAATAAGCATAATTCTTTCAATTCTTTCCTAGTTGGACATGTCTTCCTGTGGCCTTTATTACTGAATAACATCTGGGGTAGATAAAATAATCTTGGCTTACATTTTCTTTCCATCAGAATTTTGAATATATTCCTCCATTGTCTCCTGGACAATGCATACTGTTATGCAAAGATTCTGAGGCCAGCCTGCTTCATTGCAGCTTGTGGATGACTAACTTTTCTACCTGGATGCCTGAAGAACTTTCTCTTCACTGTTAAAGTCCAAAAACATTGCCTGACTGTGTCTTGATGTTGATTCTTCTGTATGATCTCCCCACCTCCTATCCAAGACCCTTGGGACCAGTGATATTTTTAATCAGCAAATTCCATTATTTTTCAATTCAGGGATTTAAATATTTCTCTTACTATATTTCTATTTCATTCACCATGCTTTCTGGTTTCTAACAGAATGTCAACTTTGTCTTCCAAACCCACCAAAATCTCACTGTATTACTTTGACCTTCTTGTGTTCTTCCTCTGCATTTACTGTGATCACCTCAAGCTGAGGGCCATGAGGGCTACGGAGTGCAGAGCCACGAGGGTCCCTGTTCACATCACGTCTAACAGATGTAAACTGTCTAACAGATGTAAACTCCCTGGAGCTATACAACTTGGCAGCCCCTTCTCAATGCTTTACTTGATATCAGGAATTAATTTGTCATTTGCATTGATTCTGTTCTCAATTTTGTATGATTTCTTTTTTGTTCTATGAAGGTATTATGATGGTTCTTATTCTGTTTCATGGGCTCTGTGGTTTCCTTTCTATATTGTTCTATTGCTTTCTTAAACAGTTTTACAG
This sequence comes from Taxidea taxus jeffersonii, assembly GCA_003697995.1. Classification (NCBI taxonomy): domain Eukaryota; kingdom Metazoa; phylum Chordata; class Mammalia; order Carnivora; family Mustelidae; genus Taxidea; species Taxidea taxus. The sequence goes on along the minus strand of RCUC01098012.1, from coordinate 16,865 downwards.
AGATGTAATTGACATAAAATAAGCTGTACATAATTAAAGTGACAGCTTGATACGTTTTGACATATGAGTATACCATGAAACCAATAACACAAATCAATATAATGAACGTCTCCATTACTTCCCCAAAATTCCTTGCACCCCTCGGTAATTTCTTTGTCTCTTTGTTGGCTTGCTTTCTCGAAGTTTTATTCAGTTATTCTTCTGTTTTAGTCTTCTGGAGTCTGTGGTATATGCTTTCAACTTATTGTTATGTCCCTTTTGGTGTTTGGTATAAGATTCTAACAAGATACTTTTCTCCCACTCTCTGGGCCTTGAAGCTATTATGGCTACACATTTTACTTCCATATGTGATAAGCCCTACAATAGATTGTGATTATTTCTGTTCCAAACAGTCAATTAGCTTTTAAGTCACTTTAAATAAGAAAAAAAATCTTCCATGTTTACTTTCATGCTTACCGGTTCCAGGACTCTTTTTTGTTTCTTTGCGGGGATCTCCATTTCCTTAAGGCATCCTTTCCTTTCTGCTTGAATGGTTTTCTTTTCCATTTCTTGTATGAGAGGCCTAGTTGTGATGAATTCCTCCAGCTTCTGTTTGTCTGAAAAAGTCTTTATTTTGCCTTCATTTTAGAAGAATCATTTGCTATTTTGCTGGGTATAGAATTACAGGTTGGCCGGCCTTTTCCTTTGGTCCTTTAAAGATGGCCTTCCATCTCTTTTGGCTTGCATTAGTTCTGATGAGACATCTGTTTTTTTCCTTCTTCCTCTCTCTCTCTCTACTGCACCTTTAGCCCACCTGTGGCTCCTGTTAGAATTTCTCCTTATCATTATTTTTAAGCAGTTTTTAAAAATTACATGGCTTGCTGAACTGTTCTTCAAGTTTTTTTGGGCTTGAGGTTTGTTGAGCTTCTCGGATCTCTTGTGTTTATGTTTTTCTCAAATGTATAAAAGTTTTAGTGATTGTGTTTTCAGATGTCTTCCCCTATTTCCTTATCAGAGTCCAGTTACCCATCCATGAGGGCACTAGAGTTTGTTTTACATTTCAATCATGCTTTGTCCATCTTTTTTTAAATTTTATTTTTTCACTGTTGAATTTTGGATAGTTTCTATCACTCTATTTAAAGTGTACAAATCTTGGCTTTCTGTGATTGTTTATCTGCTGTTAATCCCACCTAGTGATTTTTTTTTCCCTCCATATTAGACTTTGAGATTTTTGTTCCCGGGATTTCGATTTTGGTTTTTGTATTACCAGTCTCCATATCTCTTTCCTTCATATGCTTGAACATATGGAATGCTGTTATAATAACTATTTTAATGTTTTTGTGTATTGTTTATAAGCTCTGTGTCATTCTCAGTCAGTTTTGATTATTAATTTTTTTCCTTACTATGAGTTATCTTTTCCTACTTTTCTGATAATTTTTTATTGGATGTCAGACATTTTGAATTTTGTCTTATGTGGTGCTGGACAATTTTATATCCCTACATATGTTATTGAGTCTTGTTCTGGATTGTACTTAAGTTTCTTAAAAACTCAATGCTATCATGTCTTATTTTAAGCTTCATTAGGCATGACCAGAGCAGCATTTAGTCTTGGACTAATTTTGTCCCTCCACCTTGAAGAAAAATCTTTTGAAGTACTTTGCTTAAAGCCTGTGGATGCAACCTGGTGGGGACAGGAACAATGCCCACCCCTCCCCACCCCAGTATGAGCAGTTGAATGTGTGGATGCCTGGAGACCCTCCAGGCGGTACACTGGGGTGGTTCTAAGCCTCATCTTACTTGTTTCCCGTCTTTCATTTCTTGTTCCTTGTCTTGCAACAGTTGTTTCAGGTTCTTTGTTGTTTTGGGTGATAGGGTAGATGTGGTGTCTGTTTCTTTATCTTCATATTGTTTTATCATCTACTCTTTAGGTTCTTATTTTGATGACATTTTTTAAAGATTTTATTTATTTATTTGACAGAGATCACAAGTAGGCAGAGAGACAGGCAGAGAGAGAGAGGGGGAAGCAGGCTCCCTGCTAAGCAGAGACCCCCCCCCCGCCCCCTGACGTGGGGCTCAATCCCAGGACCCTAGGATCATGACTGGAGCTGAAAGCAGAGGCTTTAACCCACTGAGCCACCCAGGCACCCCAATGACATTTATTTTTTTAATTAAATGTTATTACCATGAGGAAGTGTTCTTCTGTTATTTGGAATTACTTTTTTTTCCAGAATGGGTTCTTTATCTGGTTCTTAATTTTTCTATTTTTTTTCCTGAATAATGTTTGCATGGCTGTCACGCTGATTATTTTAATATTGTTTATTCCTAACATAGAGACTGCTATTCAGTTCTTGACTATCAAATAGTGAGTGGATATGCTTAACTATGTTCCCATGTGAACTGAAATATAGTTATCTTTCTCTTTACACTACATTTTAAGTAGTGTAAAGGTGTTTTCCTGAGTTACCTCTTCTGTTATTGGGGTGAGAGTGGAGGAGTACAGGTTGAAGGAAGAAAAAACTTTCAGTTTTATCCACAAGGTTATTGAAATTATAGAAAATATTCAGGGAACTAGGGTATAAACACTATGAAGGCAGGGATTCTTTCTTTCTTTGGTCAGCTTTGTTTACTGTTGTATCCCTATCTTACAACAGTGCTTAACACATAGTAGATTTTCAATAACTAGGATTTGAAGGAAAAAGTGAATTCCACTTTCTGGCTCCTGGTTTTATTCAACTGCTTCCCTCCAGGAGGGTCCAGTTCTCTTGGGCAATAGGGTAGGTCAAGCACCTGAGCATCACACTAACACAGATGCTCTACAACTAAGCTGATGGACAGGAGTCCCCTAGACCACAGTTCTTTGAGGCAGCCATGGCAGTGCCAGCCAATAGCGGGGTATGACCCTGTGGACGTATGGCCGCGCTATATGACTGACATTGATCTCAACCCAAGTCAGTGGGAGATAAACATGGTTTCTCCAGTGCAAAGATCCTATTTAAGCTGAACATAGCTCTTAAATCTTGCCTCCTTGATTTCCTTCTTTGTCCATAGCACCGACTTTCTCAAACTCTTTAAGTAGAACTAGTGAGAACGTGTGTTGGTCCATATCCAATATCTAATAACTGCATTTATGTGTTGCTTTTTTATTCTGATATTCTATTCTAAAATGGAAGGAGATTCGTGCTCAGTTCAGCCTCTGTTAGAATCCCTGCTTCATTTGGTCAAACTCCAGCGGGTTCTCTGCTCCCCTCACTCTTGAGGTGGCAAGAATGCAAACAGTCTGCAATGATTCCCCTCCTTGTTTTGTCTGTACATTCTCAAGGTCCTAGTTACCTGTGTATCTTCCATCAAGTTCATTGACTTCAGACAGTCTGTGTTTATTAATTATCACGATACTTAACCTTTTCAGTATAATTTATTTCCTTGTGATCACTGTTGCTCGGTCACCAACATTTTGGCACCATGAACACCGCAGAGCCTCTTGACTCCAGTGCAGTGTTCGTTCCAAGTTAGAGTCCCTTAGCCTTTTTTGGGGTGAGGGGATCACAGTGGCCAGTGACACCATTGTCCAGACTCAACTATGATGTCTGGACTGTTCCATGAGAATGAGGAGGGACAGGAGTGGTGAGGTCCTGGGAGACTCCCAGTTAATAAAGTAGATTCAACCCGAACTGCTTTTTTGGGGTGTCTGCCAAAAGTCATGATGGGGTCAAGATAATTGGCTAGGGAAGCCTCACAGTACAAAGGCAGAAAGCCATGGGCAGGTCTCTAATGAGACGTGTCCAGGGAAAGTGCTGTGAGTTCCAGGCTTGCCAATATCTGAGACAGAAAGAGGAATGACAGGATGCTCACAGAAGAGCAATAAAAATGATTGAGCCTCCGGAGAGCCTGATTTATGACAAAGACTCTAGGAGCTAAATACATTTCATTGTGGCCCAGCAGAGCAAGTGAGGGAAGGGGAGGGTCATGGGATTCTCTGTAGAACCAAGCATGGGAGAGAGGTAGGAATGGAAGTGGGCTCTGGGGAAGGAGGGCAGGGCAGAGGAGTCCTAGGAAAAAAGGAGAAGAAATCTAGAGGAAGGGAGAGAAAATGTAGAGGACAGTAAGAGTCTGGGGGAAATCCACAAGGACCTCTGTGGAGTGCAAGGGCCCTGGGATTTGAGGGGCAGCTGGGGAAGACTTGGGGTTCCTAAGGTCAGCAGGGTCATTCAAATGTTCATCTCTTCTCTGTCAATGTCAGACCTGGGGCCCCTCCCGTAGCACCTCCCAATCCCCTGTCCTGAGGACCTCTGAATCTTCCTTCCCAGTCTGGAAGTGCAGTTAGCTGAGTGCATCCCCTCCCGCAAACCACGGGCTTCCTGGAGGTCTAGCCTCTAGCATACTGTTAGGCACTCCCACCTTGAATCAAATCCCTAAATTTGGAATAGAAAGGGCTGTTCTGGCATGGGGTAGTTTGGTGTGCCTCTGGAAGCCCCTGCCTCAGTGCATCCCTTTATTCGCATCCAAGAAGGCCTCTGGCTGTGGAAATCTCTTTATGTTGTATTGAATAGCAGCAACAGGGCCGCTGGGAAACAGTGCTCTGAGACCCGGGACTGAGCCTTGGAGGAGAAGTATGAGGTTGAACTGTTAGAGAGGTGTCTCCAATTCCACTTCCAAAATTACAGTGTAAAGCTCTTCAAAGACGAGATGAAATAAGGGTAATCATAATAGTCATGGTGAGGTCCTACATTTCTATGCCACTTACAGGTCACAGAAAGCTTTCACATCCATTAACCGTTTGCCCTCCTAACATCCTCGCCTAGCTCAGTGGGTTGTCAGGAAAATCAAAGGTTTCCCCCAGGAACTGAGACTGCAGGCATGCCCCACTTTAAGCAAATCCCGCTGTGAAGAAAGCCTGCTTCGCAAAGGAATTTAACAGCATTATTTTAAATGGTGGGTTCCCCCAGCATGTGAAGAAATAGGAGGCAATTCAGTAGAATGCTTGATTGATTGACACCTATCTTGTTCAGCACCAGCTGCATGCCGTTAGCATCTAATGTGTGCTGAGCCTGACTGCTTGTGCTGGGAGATGCGGGAATGCTTCCGATACTGTCAGCCCCAAGAGTGGAGAAATCTTTGCATCTTTGGGTTCATTTTCTAACCCCTCCTCTGCAGGTAAAGCCATCTCAGGAATGATTTTACATCCCTGGGATGGGGTGGTGGCATTAAAACTGTCCCCACTTTTCCCACCGAGCTGGACTTCTCTGATAACGGTGATTCAGGTCTGGCAAAGAAAGGCAGTCCCCACACCCCATAATGCTATGGGGGGCTGTCAGATAACAACTGGCGCTGCCCATCGTCACTCTTGCTGTGCTGTGGAGGAAGGGGGAAGACCCAGACTAGAGACCCAGCACAGAGAGACAAGGGAGGTGCCCTCCGGGGCCCTGGTTCTGGGTCTCCTGCCCCCTACCCTCCTACAGCTTGGCCCTTCAATTTCTCCAGCTATGACCTGATCACTTCTTCTTCCTTTAACTCAAGCTGGTTCAAGTTAGGTTTCTTTCACTGATACTTTTAAAAATCACTAAAAGTAACCTTTGCTGAAAGAGACAGGATATACACTCACAATCCCTTTGATATATACAAAGGCAGTTAAATGTGGTGATTGAGAATTAGGGGTCAAATCTTGAAAGAGTGAAGATTGGAAATATCCAAACACCAAACAAAAAATAGTTCAGTTAAGTAAATATTGGTGTGCAAAGAGGTACAATGCAGCTGCGGGAAAAAATGAGTAGAGTTCTATTCGGATATAGAAAGAGCTCCAAGTCGTTCTAAGCTTAAAAAGTGGGGTGTGCTATGAGGTACCACTCCACAAATCTTAAACTGGTTGAAATAAAAAATGTTGACAATATCAAGTGCTGGTGAAAATGTGAGGCTGTCATGCTTTGCTGGTGGGAAGGCAAAATGAAACAGCCACTCTGTTTGGCATGGCCTGGCAATTTCTTACAAAGTTAAACACACAGGAACAGGTGATCGAGCCATTCCACTCCTGGGTATTCACCCAGGAAATATGAAAACTTACATTCATTCAGAAACGTACTTACACGTGTGTGAATAGCTCCACTACAAGAGCTAAAAAATGGAAACAACCCAAAGATTTTTCAACAGCGGAATGGAGAAACAAACTGTCGTGTTTATACAATGGAATGCTACTCAGCAAGGCAAAAGAACGGGCTAGTGGTACCTGCAAATGCTGGATGGATCTCAAGGACCTTAGGTTGAGTGAAGAAGCCCATGGCAAAGGTCATGTGCTGTGGCTTCTGTTTATTATTTATTGTTCTCAAAGTGACAGAACACAGTGATGGAGAATAGCTCAGTGGTTGCCAGGGGTTAAGGCTGGGAGAACAGTGTAGTTCTAAAGGAGCAGCATGTGGAATGTTCTTTGTGGTGAGGGAGCAGTTCTGAATTCTGACCAACATGGTGCTTACACAAGTCTGCACATGTGATAAAAATTCATAGGGCTATTTATCAGAAACATAAAAAATTAGTGCACCTAAACTTGGTAAAATGGGAGGAAGGGTAATTAGATTGTGCTGTTGTCCGTTTCCTGGCCTGATAGCTGTACTATACTTACAGAAGATGTTGTCACTGAGGGAGGCTGGCTGGAGGGCATTTGGGAATTGTCTACTATTTTGCAACACCTGTGTGAGTCTAAAATTATTTAAAAATAAAAATAACAAGGTGCCGAGCAATGCGTATTATATCTAAACTTTCCTACAAAAGGGGAGGGATGAAATTTATGTTCATGTTTGCTTGTATACTCTTAAAGAAACTGCAAGTTAAAATAAGAGACGTAGAAGAATAGTTATTGAGAGGAGGGTGGTTGAAGATACAGAGTTATGATGAAGAAGAGGCTTTGCTCTATCTTTGATGCTTTATGGATTTTGAATCATATTTATGTTTTCTTAAGTTTCTTAAAAATTAAGAGAAGAGGAATGTGAGTTCTAGACTTACTTAACAGAGGGGTAATTACATTTGAATCCCAGTTCTAGAATTTGCCAGCTGTGTCACTTTGTACAATCCAATTTCCCTCTCTGTGCCTCAGTTTCCATGTCTGTAAAATGAAGCTGATAGTAATAGTATGTGTCTCATAGGATTGTTATGAGGATTAAATGATCTGTAGCACTTTTCCTACTTGGAAATATACTGATTTTATTCTTTTCACCTGCCCCATTTTGTAGAGATGGAAGCTAAATAAGAGAGGGATATGAAGGGTTAGTTCAAGGTCACATATTAGTAAACACTGAAACTTAAACTCAAATCCAGATGTCTTACTCTGAAGCCCACATTTTTGAAGTCTGTACTTGCCTGCCTCCCTTTCCCACTGAGTGGTTCCTTCTCTGAGTTTCCAGCTGGGAGAAGAAGGGTGGAAAGGAAGCCGGCTAGCCCCCAGCACAAATATACTGTTCCTTCCAATCTCCTTCTTGTGTCCAGATAATAGCTCATCATCTTGGCAAGAAGCTGACCTGGGATGGGGTTGGTCATAACCATGACCATAGCCAGGCACTGGGCTGCAAGGGTCAATATTCCCAGAGTGGGCCCTGTCCTCAGGGCCCAACAGCAGCCATAGGGCCTGGCTCCAAAACACATTTTAATAAAATAAATGAATTTCACATTATAAATAGTGATTTCTGTTTTATATTACAGGAACAGCTTTCCCAGTACATTTTGAGCTGAGTGCATATTGGGGTGGTCATGGTGTTTAGGTCTTCTACAGGCATCTGCCCAGGATAGGGGTGGGTGGGAGGTGTGGCCCTCTGAGTGGGCCTCTCTGAGAGAGACAGAAGGAGAGAAGGCCTAAGAAGGGGGAGATGTCAGGGGCTTCCATGTCACACTGCCCTACTCCAGACTCAAGGTTCAGTTCAGCTGCCAGCTCATGATTCGGCATTATGCAAATCCCTTCTTCCTGCCAGACTTGGGTTCCCTCATCTGGACCACGGGCTCTGCATCCCTTCTACTTCTAATCCTTCTTGGCTCTGTTTCAGAGCCATGTTTCAGTTTCAGAGCCTGGAAACATGGCAAAGGGATTGGAGGGGACATTGGCTTGGACTGGAGGCATGTGTCAGGTTTTGGATTAGGGACTGATGAGGTAGAAGGAAGAGAATGGGAAAAGCAGAGAGGTTTGAATATTGTTTATTCTCTCATTGGGCAAACACTGTCTGAGCCCCTACATTGTGGGCCCTTTTCTTAGTTGTTTGGGAACAGGGGTGTCTAATCCATGCCTGTTGAGGGACTTGATGTTTAATGGGGACACAGAAGAGTTCAGGATGGCACCTGTGGTGAGCACTACAGGGAGAAAGGCAGTGGGAAGGAAGAACCAGGAGGAAGAAGGGCAGGAGGCTCTCTTTTCCGTGGGAGGAGGTCCAAACCGACCATTCACCTGAGGAAAGAAACGTGTCTCTGACATGGAGGTTTCAAGATGGTGGTCCATGGGATGAATTCCAGCATGGATAGATTTTATTTGGTTCCATAATATATGTTAAAATTCTAATAAGCTTCCAACTATGAAAATAGATTTTTAAAATAGAAACCTGGGATTCTGCTCCTGAAGACCCAGCAGTACAGGCTGCATTCCCGGGATGTGACGGTGGTTGGCCAGAGCCAAGCTGAGTGGCCTCTGAGGGAAGGGGCTCCTTAGGTCCCCAGTCTCCACCACTCCCTATTGTCCCCCTTCCCTGGAAGCTCCACTTCTTACTTTACCCTCCGGACTCTCCTGACATCCGAGTTTGTGACTGCTGGTCTTGCTATTCCTGTAAAGGGCCGACTGGCCTAGTGCTTGGATCCATTCAGGGCCAGGTGGATAGAAGCCTGCCGCGTGACCCCAGGCCCCAGCAGCCACTTTGCTTTGGTCATCATTAACACAATCTGCAGCCAGGTTGGAAAGACGGAAAGCATCCTTTCAGGCCCAAAGGGTCCCCCTTGGCAGGTGCAGAAGCCAATTTAAATTGTTTTTCTTTTTTTATTTGCTCATCTGAAAAGTCCTCCCAGATCTTCCTTCTTATTAACAACCTGTGCACCATGCTGTGCTTAAAGTTCAGAGCACCATAGGATACAGAGCCATAATTAATCTCAGTCCCCGAGTTCTAGAACACTTAGAGCAATTATAATTTACTGTCGGAAAACCAATTTGGGGAAGCGGTGGTGTTCTCACCTCTGATCAGGGCTCCACCAAATGCCACTTCCTGTCCACATGCTGCCTGCCGGAAGAGCAAGACTTTTAGTCTCTTTATCTCTGAGAGGTGACACCAGCTGGTGAAGGCAGGGGAGGGGCCGGAAGGGGGCGCTCCGCCGGGGTGCTCACGGGCTTACAGGACCACTGCCTGAACTACCCCAGAGCTACTTTCCCCACTCTGCTTGCTGCAGGCACCTCTTATTTTCCAATTTACTCCAATTTCCCAGCCACTGTCCGGGTCCCTCCCATGTTCCAGACGCTGCTTGGTTGGGGCCGGTGCCAAGGCCCGTTTCCATCTTCTGTCCTCACCCCTTTCTAGCCACTGTCCCCGCTTCCCTGGGCCATATTTGAGCTTCCAGATCCATGGGCAGAAGTTCCATTTTTCTCCTCATTTCTTTTTTTGCCCAGGGACAGATCGTCGTATCATGGAAATGACTCCCAGATGACTGGGTCCAATGGACTCACCAGACACGTTTCCAATTATTCATGGGACGAAAGTGGAGCTGCACACATGCGCACTGGGTCGGGATAGCGAGCTGCTGGATACGGCGGGGTGTTTATGGGCCTGTCTCCCCTGCTGCCTGTGTTGTCTGCCAAGGGCCACATCCCGTGTGTCCACTGCACCCAGCACCAAGCAAGAGTCCCACGTAGAGCCAGCGAGTGGTAAGTGTGTCCACAGGGATGGGTAGCTTAACAGAATTGCATATACTAACAGTAGTGCGTGTGCAAACATAAATACCCCAGGAGAACAAGTCGGTAATGGCATGCATGCATGCATTCATTCATTCATTCACCCAGTCCTGACGGTCTCCAGGACCTGTGCTCTACTGAAATTCATATATCTTGTCTCTGACCCCGGCTTTAAAGTATCCATAATGCAAGATGATAAAAAGCCCTATTGGAGGCCCATTTAAAGGGTCCTGGGGGCACACAGGAGGAGTCCCTGACTGCTGGCTGGCCGGAAAGCATCCTGAAGGAGGTGATATTCGAGCAAGGCCCAGATTATTCTGTGCTCCTCTCCAGCACTTCACTTAAAAGTGGTACTAAGTTTATCCGTGTATGTGTTTGTGTCCCCAGGAAGGCTGGGACCCCTTTACAGAAGGGACCCTGTCATTGCTACCCTTGGATTCTCATCACCCAGAACAGTGCCCGGCCCACAGGATTATGTATTTAGTGCATGTTCAGCAGATGAACGAATAAATGAATGAATGAATGAATGAATGAGGGTTTTCCGGGTAAGAAAGAGGAGGGGGTAGAGCAGGTGCGTGGAATAGCTCAGATGGGTGGGAGGATGCAAGCCTGGGAGCTTAGTGTTGGTGCTGAGGGCCCAGGCAAGCGGGGTTGGAAGGGAGTGTAGTGAGCACCAGCAGAGTAGAGGGGCAGAGACACAAAGGACAGCTTGCAGGGGTCACACTTGGGGTGACAAATTCTGATGCCTTCAGAAGCCAGGCAGAGAGAAGACATTAATGAGGGTGGCAGGAGTGGTGCGGCCACGGAGGCCTGGAGTGAGCATAACCCACCGACAGCACTGGAGTGCAACATGGCACACATGCTATTATTAGCCAGATACAACACCCAGGTTTGGGTCACAGGTTTGTCACTCCTCCCACCCTGCCCCCGCACTTGGGACCATGGACAGGGTTGTATGGAGCTGTGGGGAGGTCCTGCCCTGAATTGCTGGGGAAGAGGAAATACATCCCAGCTTGGCCCTTCAAGCTCCAGAAGCCTCCCGAGCCTTGGCTAAGCGTCTTTTCTTTTCTGCCTCTGGCTTGTTCACCTGCCCTGCACACCAGTCAGGCTGGCTGGGACAACGGACACTCAGTGGTCTGCAGATACTGGAGCCCTGGGCCCAGGTTGGGGTGGGTGGTTCGTTCCATGGCTGAGGCTAGGGAATGTCTGGGCTACCGTGGAGTGAGGCCGACTGTAATGGGCAGCCTTACAGGAGATCTGGAATATCTCCCTGGAGGGAGGGTTCTGGCAGAGCAGGAAAGGCCGCTGACTGGAGTGAGGAAGCAGAGTTCATGCAGCTGAAGTGACCAGGGCAGAGAGGATGGCCGGGGAGGCTGGAGTGGCTGAGAGGAGATTCTGGAAAAGCCAGAGCCGCCAAGGGAGAATGGCAGCAGGGCATGAACAGTCAAGGAGGTGGCCTGAAGCTTCCCCAGCAGCTTGATTCCCTGAGACCTGGCCAGAGCAGGAGCAGCATCTGGAAGAAGGTTGGCCAGTGGATGGCCTTGATGATGCTTCTGGAAGCCCAGGGCGGAAGGTTGGGTTAGATTCTCAGCCACACCTCAGCAGTCTTCACAGCCAGACACAAGTCCCGGTCCCCCACCTGGACCCCACCTGGACCCCACCTGGACCAATCCTGGAGTGCCCCTGCCCACTGGCACTGGGAGGGCAGAGCAGGCCCCCAGTTTCCAGGGTCGTGGAAGTTAGCTTGCTGGTGACCCCAGGCCCATGCATGCCCCGCAGTGCGTCTCATCACCCACAGAGGTGCCCGACACCTAGCAAGGACTGTGCAAATGAACAGAGGGTTTGGAGTCCCAGGCAGAGCCCATGACCGGTGTCCAGAGGCCTAAGAACAGTTGGACAAACACTTCCTGAGCACCTACCATGAGGCGGCAGTAGGCGAGGGCCAGGGCCTCCCCCGTGGCTGGGACCGATCGGGTCCTGCCGCCAGGGAATGCATAGTGCTAGGGGGAGGCAGAGCCCTGCAGTCCTCCATGGCCAGGGAAGCTGTGGCTGTCCTGAATGGGACACCCTGGGGGGCTTTCTGAGTCCCCACTCTGTGTGGGCTCCTTCTTCCTCCCCTTGTCTTGTCCTCCCACCAGCTCCCACCCCTCTCCAAGGCCTGGCTCAAATAGCACCTCATAGGGCAAGTCCTCCTGTAGCGTCCTTCTAGTTCTGCCATTCTCCCAGTTCCTGGGCCAGCTCTATTCCCACTGTTCTCAGTAGCTGTGCTTAGGAGTTCTGTGCATCTGTGGTGTCCAAGGCCATGTGCCTGGTGGGTGTTTGTTGAGTGAATGTCTGACCTGGCAGCCCTTGGGACGACACTCCTCTCTCCTGCTTGGAAAGTGCAGATGGGGCACTGAAGGACTTGGTCCTGCTCCATGTCCCCTACTTCCACCCTCCATGTGGCCCAGAGCCCTGGAAAATAACAAGAGACCCTGTTTTGCTCACCTTAAAGTACTTTTGAATCTACACCAGATAGTACTTGGCCCCGGATATGCATCATCTCATTTTATTCTTACCATGGCCTTATGATTTGATTGTGCCATTATCATCCTTATTTTATAAAGAGGTGGAAGTGAAGACTCAGTGGCTCAGAGAGGCCAAGACATGGGCCCAAGTTCACACAGCCCTGGTGTCATCCTTAAGACAGATGGCTTAGCCTGTGTGTCTGGTTAAGGAGGGTCCTGTGTCTGGCTGAAGAGGACAGAAGGTCCCCCCCACCTCCACGACACATTCCAGATACTAAAAGTGTCTCCACTTGGAATCCTGTGGACTTAGCCCAGCTTTGGTGTTGTTCCCACGGGGAGCTGCCTGGGCTACTCCAGCTCTTGTAGCTTCCCTGATCAGGCCCAAATCACAGGTGGGGTCTGATTTATGCTGCTCTCCCTTGTGCACTACACAGGGGTCATTCTTGGTCATCTGGCCTCCATACTCGCTGAGGTCAGGGGTAGAGCCTAGACACACAGCAGGTGCTTACTAACGACATGTGGCTTTATGGCTATGTGGCTAAGGTTGTGTCTCTTTGAAGGTTGTCCATCCCCACACATAGCCACCTGCCTTTCCCTCTTGAAAGCTGGTATTTGCCCTTGTTGTCCATTCTAACCAGTGTCTTCCCTAGACAGCCACTGAAGAGTTGGCCTGGCTGATGGAGAAGGCAGGAGGCCCAGGGCATATGTCTCAGCACTGCCATTGATAGGTCGCAGGGCTTTGTCTCTGGGTCCTCAGATGCCTCATTTATGGACAGAAAAATCAGACATGGCCTTCAGGGTATAGTGACTCAAGAAAACTCAGGGACCATCCTCTGGGCCTCAGTTTTGGCTAAGCTTCCCAAGGTTGAGAACTACTGTGGGTACCCTTTGATTCCAAAGAAGATGCTAGATGAACAGGCTGGGGTTCTAGGTAGATGAGTAACAGCAGGTTTTATGAGCATAGTGCAACACTCCCCACCGTAAGGGATAAGGAAGAGGCCCTCAGAAGAGTTCTCTTGGGGGGGAAGGGGAGGGTTGCTGGGATGTCTGCCCCCCCACCTCCAACCTAATGAGAGGCTTTCAGGAGGGTATGTCAGAGTTCTCCAGGAAACAGAACCAATAAGATACTGCTGGTATAAGTCTTGGAGTCCAAAGGCTAAAGAAGCAGGAGCTCTGATGTCCAAGGGCAGAAGACGGATATTCCTATTCAAGAAGAGAGAGAAAATCCGCCCTTCCTCTGTCATTTTGTCCTGTTCTGGACCTCAGGGATTGGATGATGCCTGTCCCCATTAGTGAGCATGAATCTTCTCTACTCAAATTCAGATGTTAGTATCTTCTGGAAAGACCCTCACAGACACAACCAGGCATCATGTTTAACCGTGACCTGGGTGTCCTTTAACCCAGTCAAGTTGACAAATAATATTAGCCATAACAGAGAATTGAAAAAGGACCCCAAAGTTTGGGAAACACAATGTTAGGCATCAGTTCCATGCCCAAGATGTCTGACAGAAAGCCACTGAGGGTGGGAGGGTCTGGGGCAGCGGAAAGGACAATGAAGCACGCGTATGGGCCAGTTGCCCTCCTGCCAGTGAGCAGACAGGGGAGCACCTGTGTTCAGCATCTGGCTGAGCAACTGCTCCAAAGAAGCAGGCCCAGAGGGGCAGTGGGGCCTCAAGAGGCTCCTCAGAGGCCCGGCGGCTAAGGAAGCATCTGGAAGTGATCAGCCATAGTTGAGATGATGGCGTTCTCAGCAAGGGGCTCATCCAAGAACCCATGACAGCCCCACATGAGAAAGAGCTGGGTTTTATCTACCAGCTCCATGGAGGACAACGCCAGGTCCCTGATGCCCTGCTGCAGGAGAGGCCGGACATCCTGCCCTTGATTGCCGCTGGGCCTCACCCTCAGGGATCAGAATCCAAGGTCGTGCATTAAAGGAGGAGAGCAGAGGTTGGAAGAGAGGGGAGGTGGGTTGCCTCTCTCCTTCAAGGCCAGTGGCATTCCAGCCCGAGCTGATGGACGAGGCTGGCTGGAAATGGGACGAGACTATGGTCTTAACTGGACTGGACATTCTAGTTCGCAAGATAAGACTCTTGGTTACTTGTGGGATTTATTACTGGAGAGTAATAGGAAAAAAAAAAAAAAACCAAACGTATGCCACTCACCTGTTGAGATTTCATTCAGCTCAGGGAAAGAATCATACCCATCAAGTAGGTTTTGCATTTTGGTACTTTGTACATTGTGGATGTGGGTTTTTTTTTTTTTTTTTTTTTTGGCCTTTTTGATTTTGATTTTTTAAAACAGTGCTTTCAAATATGACTTACTTGGTATTCCTGGGATTTTTGATGCTATCTTAAATTTTGCTCCTGAGGCCAGTGCCTCCCTTGGGCTCACCCTCTTCCCGGTCCTTGGTGAGGAAGAAAATTAACGTCATTTCCAGCTTGTGCACCCCTGGGTTTAGCAGATTCACTCTGAAGCCCCAGCACACTCTGCAGCGAAGCCGTGGTAGTACCACTGCTACTAAGGATGAGGATGACGGCGAATGCTTAGAGGGAGCCTCACGACTAGCCTTTGTCTCTATTCTACAGAAGAGAAAAGCAAGGCCAGGAGAGGTCAAGTGAGCTGCTCAACATCTCACCGCAGAAGCGCCACAGAGCTGGGAATCGAGCCCAGGCAGTCCGGTCCCGGGGTCCACGCTCTTAGCTGCTCCACACAACTGCCCCCCTGGTAGACAGTGTCCTTGTTTAGTGTCACCTGGTGCTGCTTGGGCTTAAAACCAGAGACTGACGGCTCCTTGGCAGCTGTTTTCCCAGTCTGCTCTCGTTGGAAATGGATGGTGGAAACCCAATTTGTACCCAGAGCCGGGTTTATCCCCCCACTCTCTGCCTGGGTACAGTTCTACTCTGTGAGAGGCCACGCTCAGCTCTCTGTTCCATCTCCTAGTCCCCCCAGGCCCCCGCCCTTGGTGGGTAAGGGGGGGGAGCAGAGGGTGGGCCCTGGGAGCCGGAGACCAGGGCAGGGACTGGCCGTTGGGAGTGAGGTCCAAGCCGTGCTGATTTGCAGATGGAAATTTACATACATAATGTAATTTGGGCCAATTGAATTGTCGATTAAGATGGAATCACTTGACATGCAACACGTACTCTGGCGGGTGACCGAGGAGACAAGAGGCCCTTGAGATGCCTGTAGCAAAAACACGCTTTTGTTTTTCAAGGAGATGGCCATTTCCAAATTCCACATTTTAACAACCTCCTCTCTCAAGCCCCCCTTCCCTCTGGGTCACAGCTGGGATCTGTTGAAATGAAAAAGTTTATGGGCAATTCACATTTAAATCCCAGGCACAGTCAGCATGCTTCTGGGTGCAGCTGGGGAGGGGGGCGCTGGACACCTCCTCAGACTGGGGAGGCTGCCGGTCAGGGCCCTGGGTTGGAGCCCTACAACCCCCCACCTATGACAAGCTAGGAGGTATCGTTGGGCACACACTGGGGCCCTGGGGGAAGGAAGCGGTGCACTTCCTGCCTCCACGATCTTGGGCACCAGGCTTTGCCTCTCAGAGCCTCAAGCTCCTCATCTATGAGGTGGAGAGAATGTTCCACCATCACCTGTGATGATTATGATGGGAAGGCAAGGTGATAACCTAAGAACCTTGGAAATCGTTACATGACGTTCATCGTAATAACTAAGGAGTAACTACCGCATTGCCACGATGCTCCAAACTCTCCGTATTACTCGTTATTTTTAGGCTTTTTTAAAACAGCAAATTTCTTGCTGCCTCAGGGCATTTGCACAGATTGTTTGATTGTTCACTTCCTTCCTGCTGTGCTCTTCCCCCTCCCCTGCCCTTTGCCTGGTGGGCCTCCCATCTTTCCTTAAGCTTCCACCTAAATTCACTTTTCTAGGGACTTCTGTCTCCATCCACAACGCCCCTTACCCCAAGCCTTCCTGTTCTATGTTCTGAATGCCCCGAACCCTTCCTTTTGTAATTTGATGTGATTCCTTGCGTCCTATCAACCTCCATACCAAGCTCTAAGTTCCACCAAGGCAAGGACTGTGTTTGCCTTATTCACTGCTGATCCTTGGTGTGTGCTGCAAAGTAGACTTTCAAAAAAGTTGGTGTTGGGGGCACCTGGATGGCTCAGTGGGTTAAAGCCGCTGCCTTCGGCTTGGGTCATGATCCCAGGGTTGTGGGATCGAGCCCCATATCGGGCTCTCTTCTCTGCGGACAGCCTGCTTCCTCCTCTCTCTCTACCTCTCTGCCTACTTGTGATCTCTGTCTGTCAAATAAATAAATAAAATCTTAAAAAAAAAAAAAGTAGGTGTTGCACGTTGGCAAAACACACTCCTTCTCTTCACCTGGCTAATTCCTGCCAATCCTTTAGGTTTCAGTGTACATATCACTTCCTTTGGGAAGCCTTCTCAGATGCCCCTGATTTGAGTAAGGTGCCTCCCTTGCGGGTGTTATTACAGCCCACCCCCGCGGGGGGGGG
>RCUC01098011.1:0-12691 GCA_003697995.1 Taxidea taxus jeffersonii | reverse complement strand
CTTACCCTCCACTCCTGCCTGGGCTAAAGCAATCTACAATCTTTATTTTACATTTTCATTTGCAAAAACATTTTTTGGTTGGAATATAAGAGAGGCCACTGTTTTTGTACAAACGTGTTTTGTCCCCAAATCCCAAAGAAATAAATTATTCATCCAAAGTCACACAACCTAAAGCTCCTGACCAGGCCCTGTTTCCTTTCTACAGCCACCTAGAATTGTCTTAGGAATACGTGAAGTCATGGTTCTTTGGTGAAAATATCTTGTCTGATAATAAAACACATACCAACTACCTAATGATCCAGAAGGTCAGAACTTGCACTATGTTTTTTATTCTGTGAATTCATAACATGATTAAATGTTGGGGCCGGAAAGAAATCATTTTCCAATTCTCTCATTTTGGTTAGGATCCATGATCCATGGAGGATAAGTGAGATTTTCTGAGGTCACTCAACGAATGAATGGCAGCATCAATGCTGAATGAATTACATTATACCACACTTTTCTCCTTTGGTGTTAGTTGTTATTTTTCTTTTATTTTCTTATAGGAACATCCACACTTTTCTCCTTTGGTGTTAGTTGTTATTTTTCTTTTATTTTCTTATAGGAACATCTATATAATTACTTAAGTCCAGCCTTTTCTTTTGATGATAACTATAATAAATATTGCCAGGATAAAATATTCAGTAATAAATATTTAATTGCTGACTAATTAAGAACTGAAAAAGGGAAAATAAGGACTAAATTTACTTATCAAGTCAAGTCAATCTGCAAGAGTCCTCAACGACATATAATGATTTCAGAAAGAACTAGTCTAATCCAAAGGCTGTTTTTACTTAGTGCAGCCATTTCTCTGCATAGAAACAGCACCAAGTTTAGTTAACATGACAAAGTAAATAAAAGCTATGCTATTGAGGATTCTAGGAGAGGAGATGTCGTATGTGCCACATGTCTAATCAGAGTACTTAACTCGGGTACAATTGTGGCTAAATATTAAACTTGAGATTGCTGCTTCTTTTTTAAAAATTAATATATAATGTATTATTTGCTTCAGGGGTACACGTCTGTGAATCATTAGTCTTACACAATTCACAGCACTCACCATAGCACATACCCTCCCCAATGTCCATAACTGGGAGATTGCTGCTTCTTGAAGTAAGAGGAGCTAAAGTGGAGAAAGAACCTCCCACTCACTGAGTAGCCCTTTCACCTTGAACCCTTCCCATATATGCCAACAGCCAACAGCCTTCTCCTTTGATCTCCATCCAGCAAGATAGGTCACCCACTCTCTCAGTGAACTTGATCAGTAGTGAAAAGGAATGAGTGCTTCAAATAGGGAAAAAGAGACAAAAATTTGGAAGGTCTTGTGCTGGATACTTTATACGTTTTATCTCAGTCAACACACACTCACACCCTAAGGGATAGATTTTTGTATTAGGATTCTTTGTATTGCAAATGACAGTCATAACAAAAGCCATGTTAAGCATATATGGGAGTGGAACTCTGATATAGTGGAGAACTCTAGGAGTTTCAGGCCTTAAAAAATGTGAGTCTCAGATATTTTTCTTTCTCTCTCCCTCTCTTTCTTCTCTCTTTCTCTTCATGTTAGAGCATTATTCCATGCATAGTGGGATGGGATAGGCAACTGCACCTTCTGGGCTTAAATCAGAGGATGCTGGTTAGCCTGGCATGGGTCATGTCACCATCCTTGAGCCCATCTTCATAGCTAAGGAGATAGATACTAAGATTGATCAAATCTCTATCACATGAACAACCTGTAACAAGAGAAGGGCTAGAAGATGACTGGAATGGTAGTCATGTTAAGCGGGGGTGGGGCAGTTTCCCAAAAAAAAGACTTCTGCCAACAGAAGAGGAGGGCTACTGAACTAGCAAATGTGAACAAGTGTCCATTAAGTGTAATTTTCCCCATGTAGAAATGAGTAAAGGAAGTATTAGAAATGTTTCTTTGTGCTTTTAAAGTTTGCAGGACTAATGCATACATGATGGATGAGAACTAGAGCCAGTTTATCTGATTCTGTTCTATACTATGTCTGCTGTAGGCCCTATACCACTATAATATTCATAGTCCCTTGAAAGGGATAGTTCTTTTTTAAAACATTAAAATTACTATATTCGATTTAATAATAGAACTAAAAATTGTTCTATTGAAGTATAGAAATTAGTATTTTGGGGAAATATAAATGTTTCTCTGAAAATTGTTTAACAAGGAGCTTGGCTTTCATTGTGTTTTAAAATGTCTCAAAAGGGACATCACAGTCTCTTAAGACCATTAGAGGATACTTTTAGTGGCTTAAAATGGTTTTTTACATGATTTGAAGACTTTTCTCATCTACACAGTTCATCATCAAAAAATTACTATCTAAACGGTTCAAATGGTATAAGACAAATCTTTCATTCCTCCACAATGCTAATAGGATTTCAAATTGGTCCACCTTTTTGGGATAGGGAAATTTGGTTGGAAAAATAAAATTCCTAATTTTTTTTTTCAGTTAAAAACAGAAAAAGAAAGAACCTTGAAACTTTGGAATTCACTTTAAGGGATTTATCCTACAGAAATAATCAGACAATACGTAAGTTTGATTTCACAAGGATTCTCCAAAGTGTTAAAGATAATGGAGAACATGGAAACAAGCCAAACATAGAGAGGATTGGCTAAATAAATTATGCAAAAATACCTAATATTTATTGAACCAAGCGATGTGATAAATATTGTGCATAATAACAATCAAGGCACTTATTTATCTCTTTTCATTCTTACAATCAATAGTCTACAAATTAGATTATATTATTAGCTCTATTATCTTCCTCTTCCGTTAAAAAAAAAAAAAAGAACAAACTGATTCGGAGAGAGTAAGCCAAATATCAAGGATACTTATTTTTTAATTAGCAGAGCGTGGACTCAAATCCAGGTTTATCTAACTCCAAAACTCTTGCTCTGAACCATTATACAATATTCTTACTTACCTATTCAATGGAAAAATAAACCATGATTAAAAAAATTATATTGATCTCTATAAATATGGGAAGGTATTTATGATAATTAATAGGTTAAAAAAAGCAGGTAACAACAAGGAATGCATATTGAGACCCTCATAGTTTTGTAAATTAATATTTACTTGTACGCTTTTATATGCACTAACTTGCTAAGCATGATTATCTTCGTGTAATGACTACAGGCCATTTTTACATCCCTGATTTTATTTTTCTGTAATGAATTATTTATAATAAGCATGAAATACTTTCCTAATTATAAGAGTAAATTAATTACTTCCATTTTGGAAAGGAAGTAAGTATTTTGCCCATCTTTTCTCATCTCATTCCATCTACCTTGGTAATTCATCTTGTCAGATGCTCCAATCATCGAGATTTAGTTCATTCCCTAATTGGGTCCAAACCATCCCAACAGGCAAGGTTTGATATGTAGGGTGCTAGGTACCTGGTTAACAGGATAACAAAATTGAATTCCTAGGGCAGAAAGCTTCAGCTTGTAACTGAGTCTTTACGCTTCTACTTGGGAAACATCAGCAAGGGCTAAAAATAATTTTTAAAAAATGAGTTCATCAAATATTTTCAACCTCCAAAAAGCTTCAGGATTCATTTGACTCTGGGAAATGATTAGGCTTTCTACTTAATCCCCTGCTGAATTCATATCTTGCTAATCCTGTGCTGTTCTGTGAATGATTACAAAGCTCTGACTCACTAATGCTCCAATATAAAAAATAATCGTTATTATTCCCTTGACCAAAAGTACTTTTGAAAAACTGCAAAATATTCCTCTGCACTTTAAAAATGGAGGAAAAAGCATAAAACTAAAATTGTTATTCAAAAAGAAAAGGAATGGATTTAATTGAATAATTTTAATGAAGAGACAGTTTTGAAGGATTTTCTGTCTTGTGTTTCTGAAATTACAAACAAGTTCTGAGTTGTTTCTGGCCTCCTCTTTTAAATTGAAGTAATACTAGGAAGACCAAACAAGGGTTAGAATCACATCCAAATTCAACACCTTCCATTGACAGACAACTAATGGATGGGAAACATGTTTTTTTCATGATGTAAGAAAGCTTTCAAACAGGATGTCAAAACGAAGATGGGTCTTGGATTTTACAGTGACATTCCACAACACCGGTCCCCTATGACTTTAGTCCATTTTTCTCCCTCCAATATTACATGTCCACAGGGAGTCTTGTCCCAAATCCGTGAATAACAAAATAGCTTTTAAAATGCTCTTGAAGTTTTTCACCTAATTGTTAAATCTGCTGCCATCATATGGTGACAAGTGAAGAGAATAAGGTCATTCATAGCTCTTAAGGCTGAGATCCTAATTATATTTATAGAGAGGCAGAAAAATCCCCTCTGCTTTTTCTCTAACATTGGTGCAATTCCCCAATACCAATATACAGAATACATATCTTTTATTTTACAGAAGTAAAAGAAAACCAGCAGAACACCAGAAAACCAACAGAACAAATCCTATTCTACTTTGAGATTCATGGTCAAATTTAAGCCAGTTGGAGAAAAGGGATGCAGAGGTAAGTCAGTCTTCTGATAAGACAGAGGTAAGAATAGAGGTTAGGATCAATATATGACAGCTTTTAAACCTGACAGGTTTGCAAGCACTTTCTCCACATGTGATTTCCTGCCCACCAAAGTTCCTCTTGACTTGTGACTTTCCCACCATAGGCATTTCTTTGCTATCTAGGAATTTGCTGACCTCACACATGCAACACTGGGAAAATACTTCGTTTGTATGAGGGTATTTGTAATAGAGTTAGATCATAATCAGATCACTGAATATCAAATTTGCAAGGAACTTTGGTGATTACCCCATTTTAGGGATGTCAAAACCTATAAATTCAACTACTTTCTCTCAATCATTGATAAATTCAGCACTACAACCAGCATCTCCTGATCTTCCTTCCCACCACCCTCTTTTGTCCAGCTGTGGCTAACAATCAACATAATGATACACGTTATATGTCAGCTTACCAATTGAAAACCCAAACTAAATACAACTGGTACCCATTTAAGTCCAGTCTTTGCACAGAATCAATCCAAAGGAAAAACGGTCCAGCAGAAAACTCTTGCTGAAACAATTTTAACGTTTACTTGCTCTCTGGAGAAAATGGCAAAGGGTGGATGGATACTGGGGCTGGGGGTAGTGATGGTTATGAGCAGGAAAAGGGGAGAAGACATTTTTATTTAAGCAGTGGTTCTCAAATAGGGAAAATCTGGCCCCTCAGGGAATATTTAGTGTTGACTATAGACATTTTTGTTACAGCCAGAGGGCTGCTACTGGTTTCTGGTAGAAAGAGACCAGGGATGCTTCCAAGCATCTCTACAATGCATATGACAGTCCTCCACAGCAAGAAATTATCTAGTCCAAAAATGTCAATAATGCTGAATTTGAGAAAAATCTGTTCTTCAGTATATCTTTGAAAACTTATTTCTATCCATATACATAAGAAAACTTATTTGGGGCTCCCCCAACTTTTCTTCCCGACACTTCAAATTTCCAACACCAATTCTCTTAATGCTGAAAAGAACTCTTTTCTCTTATTGCTCTTTCTTTTAGTTTTCTATGCACTTTAATTTAAATCTTTGCCTTCATTTTCCATGTCTGCTATTTCCTTCCTTTCCCATTATAAACCCCCCTTAACTGTGGTACAAAGAGCAGAAATCCTTTTGGAAAGACAGAGATAGGATTATCATTAGTAGGCAAAAGGGAGGGGAGAGAAGGTTGTGGACATTTATACATCCATAGTATCTTTTGATTCATTATAGCAGTATTATTTACACACATCAAATACATCTTAAATGTCCAGACAATGAGAAATCTCTGCATTTTTGTATTTCAGCTTCTGATCAAGGGATTGAAATTACAGACTAATTCCAGAATTTCCCAGCATATAGAAGAAAGGAGTTTTCTCTGTGTATATGGCAGAAACCAGAATGTGAATTGAAAGCAAGTTAAAAGAGGCAGGGAATTATAGGAGACTCCAGTCAGAATGTAAGGACATTCCACTGGTTCATAAAGTGACCCTTCACTGAGCTAGCTCCATCCCCAGGCCCCCCTTGGATTAGAACAGAAGTTGCCATTTGTAGGAATAATAAACTTTTTGATTCTATATTCTCATATAACATGAAAATAGAGAAAGGTAATTTAATGAATTGAAGCAAATGGACAATTGGAGGGGGAAACAAAACTTTATTTCTAGGAGATAGGTATGTATTCTTTTCTGCTGTCAGTTGCAATACAAAACTATGAAACAAAGATCTTAAAATGTTTATGAACCATATGGGCCTACCAATAGGTAAGCATTTTATGTGACCATTTTACTATATTATGAAAAATGTGTTATAAAAAGTTTGGTTTATCCAGAAAAATGATAGTCCAGGGAGATGGATATAGAATAATCCAATATTTCTTCTTCTTCTTCTTCTTCTTTTTTTTTTTTAAGATTTATTTAGTTATGTATTTATTTGAGAGAGAGTAAGAGAGAAAGTGAGCAAGGGTGAAGGGGAGAGAGAGTCCCAAGTCCCCTTGGGAATCTATCTCATGACCTTGAGATCACTACCAGAGCTGAAACCAAGAGTTGGTCACCTAACCAAGTGTGCCACCCAGGCACTGCTAGATGAGTCCAGTCTTTTTAAACCTGCCAACTTTTTGATAAATAAAAGACTCCAAATGTACATTCATATTATATCGATACAATTCTAGATGTCATGGCTTCTTTCTTTCTCTTCTTCTTCTTCTTTTTAAGATTTATTTATTTGTTTTAGAGAGAGAGAGACAGAGAGAGAATGTGCGGGGTTGGGAAGCAGAGGGAGAGGAAGAGAGAGAATCTCAAACAGACTCCCAGCTGACTGAGGGAACTGAGGTAGGGCTTAATCCCAGGACGGTGAAATCATGACCTGAGCTGAAATCAAGAGTCTGAACCAACTGAACCACCAACATGCTCCCTTCTATTATTCTTAGTAGAAATTTTGTAATCAAGAATTTTAGAATAAATTATGGATTATTTGAATATGAATATATAATAAGTACATGCAGAAACTTACTTTTGAAGAGCCTTTCATAAATAAACTAAACATTAGGAGATTATAATAAAATGTTTAATAAGCCATTATACATGTATTTAACTGCTTATTTTGTGGACACTAAAAATAATGTTTTTGAAGTATTTTAAAGAACAGGAAAAAGGGCATACACAAATTATCTCATTCTAGTTTTATTAAAAATAAACTTCTTTTTTAGAAAGAGAACTTTTAAAAAAATTCCAAAAAGGTGATACTATCATTATTTCTATGATTATGAATAATTTTTACTTTTTTCCTTTTTTCTTTATTGCTATGTTTCCAATTTTATTTTTTTTGCAATGAAAAGATTTTACTGTGAAATGAGGGGAAAAATGAATGCTATTTTTAAATGGGTACTGTAGAGAAATTTTTCTTTTTCTTTATCTAATGCATTGCTAAAACCATTTCCATATCAGTTCCATCTACTCTATCTTAGAAAACAGGGAGGAAAATGCATCTGTAGTAAACAAGGACAGCAAACAACAAAATGTAGCCAAATCTATAAATCCCTTTGCTTAGCAAAGCAATTTTTGTGGCTGCAACAGTTGGAATCAATTACTGTAGACTTTAATACTGTAATGTCAACAGAGTCTTAACTTCTGGAGTTGGAACTTGGGAAGAAGTCACTTGTATTGGGCAGAGGGGCTAAGAAAAAAGACCAATTTTGTAAAAAATGACTTCATTTCATGAATCAGTATGCTATTACCCTGTGCTTGAAGATAAGCAGTTTAGGTGGGGTCATGATTTAGCAGTCTCTTCAGACCCTGCTGTCTAATTAGCATGGCTCTCAAAAAACTGAGCTCAGCTCATTCCTCTTTGGGCCTATAGGAAAGGAAGTCATGTTTTTCTCTACCGTCAGCATTATGCTAGTTTATTAGTCCTGTGTTGGACGTGTTACAAATGGGAATTTATTTTTGGCTCCGAAAACTTAATGGGCAGAAATTCAGGCAAGATAACATCTCTGAAAGAGTTAAGAATAGCACAACGTTCTAACGCTCAGGATCCAGGAACAGTCTTTGGTGTTTTAGTTTTGCAAACCTAGATTTGCAATGCTTTTGCAAAGCAGCATACAGACCTGTCAGGGAGTCCTCAGAATCCTGTCACTGAAGAGGTCACCTGGTCATTTGAATTTTGAGAAATGTTGCTTCTAATAGTGATTGTTTTATTTTTCAGATCTAGGGGAAAAAATAGGCACATAAAGTCCACGAAGAACTGCTTATAATGAACCAGCCCATATATGTGAGCAGGACAGCAGTACAGAGGTCGCTTTTCATCTACAAGCTCTTAAATGGTGGCCTACTAGATATCTCCATTTGAATGCCTCATGCACAAGTCAAATTAACATGCTAAACATTGAACTCTGTTTTTTTTTTCCCGTTTGTTTGTTTCTTTCATTTTATTGTGGTAAGAACACCTAACATGAGATCTACCTTCTCAACAAATGTTTAAGAGCACCGTACAGTATTGTTAACTATGAGCAGAATGTTGTACAGCAGATCTCAAGAACTTACCCATCTTGCATAACTAAAGCTTTACAGCCACTGGTTAGCAATTCCTTATTGATCTCCTAATCTGGTATTTTACCCATCCCAGTGAAAGTTGTTTACTATCACTGAGGCAAGAAACTTTGAAACTCATGGCAACTTCACTTTTGCTAGCACCTACATCTCACTTATGGGCAAAGTGCTTCTTACAAATCATGGTAGAGAGTGAAGCACTCCCTTGGCTACAACCTATCAACATGTCCTCATTACATGTAGATTAAAACTCAGTTTTTTAGGGGCACCTGGGGGGCTCAGTGGGTTAGGCCTCTGCCTTCAGCTCAGGTCATGGTCTCAGGGTCCTGGGATCTAAGCCCCGCATCAGGCTCTCTGCTCAGTGGGGAGCCTGCTTCCCCCTCTCTCTCTGCCTGCCTCTCTGCCTACTTCTGATCTCTCTTTCTGTCAAATAAATAAATAAAATCTTAAAAAAAAAACAAAACCCTCAGCTCTTTAATATATGCCTTATGGCCTATTGTGACTGAATCTTTACCTCCTTTTTTTTTTTTTTTTTAAGATTTTATTAATTTAAGAGTGAGAGAGGGAGAGCATGAGGTGGGAGTCAGTGGGGAGGGAGAAGCAGAGACCCTGCTGAGCAGAGAGCCTGATGCAGGGCTTGATCCCAGGACACCAGGATCATGACCTGAGCCGAAGGTGGCCGCTTAACCGAGCCACCCAGGTGCACCCAATCTTTACCTTCTTTTAAAATTTCCCTATTGCTACTTTCCTCTCCCATGTGCCACCATCAAATACAGCATCAAATACAGTTTTCCAGTAGTACTGCTTTTCTCCATGAAAAACACTACTTAGTTTTTCCTGGCTAAACGTCTGCCTGTTCTTTAAATCACAGCCAAAATGTTACTTTCTAGACACAGCCCGAGCACACAAGTGAATGCTTCCCTAAGTTGCAGATGGGAGCCATCTTGGCAGGGAACTGCTCATCGGTCTGCAGGAGCAAGATTAAGAGCTGAAATTCACACTGGAAGACTCTGGAGTCCCTGCCTGCGCTCACCCGGTTTCCAGTCCTGCGACACCGCAGTTTTGGCCCCAGTAAGTTCTTGGATATCCTGACAGGATAGTTCAAATATGACTCCACTTGGTGTTAGTAATTTAACACTCTTGTTACACCATAAATCAAACCTCGCTGCTCAAGCCAAGTATAAACTTCAGATACAAAGTATGGGTTATTTTTATAGGGTCCTTATTTTTTCAGAATTGGGGCAGAGTGTTGTTTTAATGGCTCAGCCCCTACATTTAAGCATAGGAATAAATATAAATTGTGCTTTAGCACCTGCTGAAATCCAGGCCATGATGTTACCTAATATTTGATTCACCATCCTAAGTGGTCCTCGTTGAAGAAGCTGCTTTGAGTTATACAAGCTGCAGAGACTTACGCAGGCAATGCCTGTAGACACAAACATATTTTTATAGTGTGTTTCACTTCTGTATTATTTCAACTCCTACACTACTTACATATTTATAGAAGCCTCTGGTGATTCCTAATGATGTTGTTCAGTTTAGTTTCTTAATAATTTCCTTGGTTTTATGCTAACATTCCTGCTGTTGATTGTTCTTTTATTTTAATTATGCCGCATTCGAAGCAGTGCTTCTGGGAGTGGGTTGGAGTTCACGCTGCAGTACATTACAGGTGAAAGTAACTTTTAAAATCCCATTAGAGGGGCACCTGGGTGGCTCAGTGGGTTAAAGCCTCTGCCTTTGACTCAGGTCATGATCTCAGGGTCCTGGGATTGAGCCCTGCATCGGGCTCTCTGCCAGCAGGGAGCCTGCTTCCCCCTCTCTCTCTGCCTGACTCTCTGCCTATGTGATCTCTATCAAATAAATAAATAAATAATCTTAAAAAAAAAGTCCCATTAGAGCAAAATTCCAACCCTTAGCACTTTGGCAGGGGTAGGTGGGCAGGGCCTCATCAACACTAAAAAAAGTTGTATTACTTGAGCGTAGTGGCCTGTGGCCAGCTGTAGTTAAGTTAGCAAATAAAAATTATGCAGCGAGCCTGTATTAGACACACATTACTTGCAGAGCCTTGGTTGGGTACTCTATGTCCAATCTTTCATTTAATCCAGACCAGAACCCTATGAGGCATTTGTTATTAATATGCCCATTTGACTCACATGGAAACAGGAGCCTAGAAGCCTAGAAAATCTCAGCTCTATGGCCAAAGCATGCAGAGCCATGGAGTGGTAAGAAAGGAAGCCTTATCTAACTCCACAGCCCATGCTTTCAACCACTCTGCTACTCTTCTGTTCAAGCAGAAGTAAACCTTACTCCATCATAAAGTAGGAAGAGAAAAATCACACCTAGTAATTCAAACTTTTCCTTGCTTATGAGCACCAGAGATTTTTAAAAATCGTCTTGCTGTTGAGGGATTAATCATTGAAGAAGAGATAGTTAAAATGTTCAAGACCAAAGAGAAATGAAACCATTTTTATTCAAACCTGGATGAAATACCATGTTCAAAAGAACATAACATTGGAATCAGAGTATTTATTTTGAATGCTGTATTATTGTATAGATACTATCAATGACATCGGGCAATGACTTAAATTCTCTAACTCTTAATTCCTATCTCTTCAGGAGGAAATAATAATAATAATTGCATAGATAACTTGTAAATGTGCTGACAATGCTGACTTCATCTTTGGCCCTCCACCTTGTTCATGTGACCAGGTATTCCAGACCCCTGGGAGGTTAACGTATGTCCTGATCAGAAGGTGGGGGAGTCTTGTTCCGATCTTCCCTAAAAGTGCACCACTTTAGACAAACTAGTAGAGATGACTGTTGCCCTGATGATGTCAGTTTAGATAACTAGTAGAGATGACTGTTGCCCTGATGGAGCCGCTTTAGATAACCAGTAGAGATGACTGGCTCACAGGTGTCACCACTTCAGGTAACTACCCTTTGACCTCGCCACACTGCCTCTTGCACTATAAAAGCTGTGGGTTAAGGCCTGGCCTGAGCAGAGCATAGCTGTGTAGCACCTTGGTTGTCCATCTGCTTGATTCAGTAAGTTACCCCGAATAAATCTCTGTAAGCGGTATGGAATGGCTGGCTTGTTGTTGTCTCAAAGTGCCTTCTCAAGTTTGGAAGATCCGATTCTTCTCCACCTTCTAACATGACTAGTGGATAGATAAATAGTACCAAGTGAGGTAATGCATTGAGGGTGCCTCACACAGGGTGTCTCATATATTTGCCTCATCAATATTATTTTCCCTTAGTCTCTGTTTCTGTTTTATCTAGAAGGCAGTAAATAACTCCATATTTTGTGTCCTGTAGTCATCACTTAGGATGAATGGATGCCCCTGGGACTGGCTGCCAATCACTTCACTGGCCCCGTCAAGCAACTTCAGTTCTGTTGTCCCCTTGCTATTCGTGTACCACATCAGGCACTCTTCACTCTTGGGGCCCGTGCACTGGCTCTTCCTTTTGCCTGGAATGGTCTTCCCTGGACATCCATCCACTTAACTTGCTCCCTCATCATCTTCAAGTCTTAGCTTAAAGATCACCTTCTCAGTAGAGGCTCTTCTGGCCATTTTATTTAAAATTATACATACTGCACCTGGATGCCTTCTGGGCTTGATTTCCCTTAATATATAGTTTGTGTGTTGTATCTATTATATGTGTTTCCCACCCACTGGGATGTAAACTATACGAGGATAGGAATGTTTGTCTCCTCCCACACTCACTGCTTTCCTTTTATTATCCAGGACAGTATCTGGTTCATAGTCGATGCCTATTAAATATGTGTTGAGTAAATGAAGGAGTATATGGCTGATTCGAAATGGATGCTTTCAAGAGAAAAACCAAAGAGAGTAAAGATCACTGTGGAATGTTTTGAATTGATCATTTCATGGGATTGGATGGAAGATTTAAATATTACTATAAGCAGAGGTATTCTATTAAGATAGCTTAGTTTTTAAAAAATTATTCATTTTTTAAATTTTTTTATTTGACAGAGAGAGAGAGAGATCACAAGTAGGCAGAGAGGCAGGCAGAGAGAGCAGGGTAAGCAGGCTCCCTGCTGAGCATAGAGCCTGATG
>RCUC01098003.1:0-10108 GCA_003697995.1 Taxidea taxus jeffersonii | reverse complement strand
CCATCCATGTTGATACAAAAGTTCGGTATTCATCCTTTCTGATGGAGGCATAATATTTCATTATATATATGGACCATATCTCCTTTTATCCATTCATTTGTTGAAGGGCATCTTGGCTCTTTCCACAGTTTGGTGACTGTGACAGGTGACTTGTGACAGATGGCCCTTCTTTTCACTACCCCTCTGTCCTTGGGGTAAATACCCAGTAGTGTAATTGCAGGTCATAGGGTAGCTTTATTTTTAAGTTCTTTTTTTTAACACAATTTTTTATAAACATATAATGTATTATTAGCCCCAGTGATCCAGGTCTGTGAATCACCACTTCACAGCACTCACCATAGCAAATACCCTCCCCAATGACCATAAACTCATCACCCTCTCCCTATGTCCCTACTCCTGGCCCCCCTCAGTTTTTTTGTGACAATAAGAGTTTCTTTTGGTTTTTCTCCCTCCCGATCCCATCTTGTTCCATTGATTCTTTTCCTACCCCTCAAACCCGAAGTGTTGCATCTCCACTCCTTCATATCAGGGAGATCATATGATAGTTGTCTTTCTCTGATTGACTTATTTCGCTAGGCATAATACCCTCTAGTTCCATCCACATCATCGCAAATGGCAAGATTTCATTTCTTTTGATGGCTGCATAGTATTCCAATATATTACTTCTTCTTTATCTATTCATCTGTTGATGGACATCTAGGTTCTTTCCATAACTTGGCTATTGTGGACATTGCTGCTATAAACATTCAGGTACACGTGCCCCTTTGAATCACTACGTTTATATCTTTAGGGTAAATACCCAGTAGTGCAATTGCTGGGTCATAAGGTAGCTCTATTTTCAACTTTTTGAGGAACTTCCATGCTGTTTTCCAGAGTGGTTACACCAGCTTGCATTCCCACCAACAGTGTAGGAGGGTTTCCCTTTCTCTGCATCCTCGCCAGCATCTGTCATTTCCTGACTTATTCATTTTAGCCATTCTGACTGGTGTGAGGTGGTATCTCATTGTGGTTTTGATTTGTATTTCCCTGATTCCCAGTGATGTGGGGCACTTTTTCATGTGTCTGTTGGCCATCTGGATGTCTTCTTTGCAGAAATGTCTGTTCATGTCCTCTGTCCATTTCTTGATTGAGTTATTTGTTCTTTGGGTGTTGAGTTTGATAAGTTCTTTGTAAATTTTGGATATCAGCCCTTTCTCTCTAATGTCATTTGCAAATATCTTCTCCCATTCCATAGGCTGCCTCTTAGTTTTCTTGACTATTTCCTTTGATGCACAGCTTTTTATCTTGATGAAGTCCAAAAAGTTCATTTTTGCTTTTATGTCCTTTTCCTTTAGAGACATGTCTTGAGGATGCCTGGGTGGCTCAGTTGGTTAAGTGACTGCCTTCAGCACTGGTCATGATCCTGGAGTCTTGGGATCAAGTCCTGCATTGGGATGTCTGCTTCTCCCTCTGACCCTCCCCTCTCTCATCCTCTATCTCTCAAATAATTAAATAAAATCTTAAAAAAAAAAAAAGAGACATGTCTTGAACGAAGTTGCTGCAGACAATGTCAAAGAGGTTACTGTCTATGTTCTCCTCTAGGATTTTGATGAATTCCTGTCTCTGATTGACGTCTTTCATCCATTTTGAGTTTATCTTTGTGTATGGTGGAAGAGAATGGTCCAGTTTTATTCTTCTGTGTATGGCTGTCCAATTTCCCCAACACCATATATTGAAGAGACTGCCTTTTTCCATTGGATGTTCTTTTCTGCTTTGTCAAAGTTTAGTTGACCATAGAGTTGAGGGTCCATTTCTGGGGTCTCTATTCTGTTTCAATGATCTATATGTCTGTTTTTGTGCCAATGCCATGCTGTCTTGATGATCATGTCTTTGTAATATAGCTTAAAGTCAGACATTGTGATGTCCTCAGCTTTGGTTTTCTTTTTCAACAATCCCCTGGCAATTCGGGGTCTTTTCTGGTTCCAGAAATTTTAGGATAGTTTGTTCCAGCTCTGTGAAAAATGCCAATGGTACTTTGGTAGGGATGACATTGAAAGTATAGGGCAGGATAGACATTTTAATGATGTTTATTCTTCCAATTCATGAGCATGGAATGTTTTTCAATCTCTTTGTGTCTTCCTCCATTTCTTTCATAAATGTTCTGTAGTTTCTAAAGTATAGATACTTCATCTCTTTGGTTAAGTTTATTCCTTGGTATTATGGTTTTTGGTGTTATTATAAATGGGATGGATTCCTTAATTTCTCTTTCTTCAGTTACATTGTGTATAGAAATGCAACTGATTTCTGTGCATTGATTTTGTATACTGCCACATTGCTGAATTGCTGTATGAATTCTAGTAACTTGGAGGTAGAGTCTTTTGTATTTTCCACATAAAGTATCAGGTCATCTGCAAAAAGTGAGTTTGATTTTTTCTTTGCCAATTTGACTGCTTTTGTTTCTTTTTGTTGTCTGATTGCTGAGGCTAGGACTTCTCATACTATGTTGAACAGTAGTGGTAAGAGTGGGCACCTTTGTCATGTTCCTGACCTTAAGGGAAAAGCTCTCAGTTTTTTCCCCATTGAGGATGATATTCAATGTGGGCCCTTCATAAAAGGCTTTTATAATATTGAGGTATATATCCTCTATCCCTACATTGTGAAGAATTTTGACCAAGAAAGTATGCTGTATTTTGTCAAATGATTTTTCTGCATTGATTGAGAGGATGATATAATTTTTGTCTTTTCTTTTATTAATGTGCTCTATCACATTGATTGATTTCTGAATGTTAAACCATCCTTGCATCCCAGGAATAAATCCTACCTGGTCGTGGTGAATAATCTGTTAATGTTCTGTTGGATCCTATTGTCTAGGATCCTGGTGAGTATTTTGGCTTCCATGTTCATTGGGGATATTGGCCTGATCAAGTAAAAAAATGGGCAGAAGACATGAAGAGACATTTCTCCAAAGAAGATATACACAGGAAATAATGTTCATCATCATTAGCCCTCAGAGAAATACCAAATAAAAGCCATATTGACTTGATTATTGTTTCTTCAGTGTTGAGTTTCTTTGAAAGAATTGATAAGACCAATAAGCCTCTGGCTGGAATTATCTGAAAGAAAAAGGAAAGGACCCATTATTGATTATTTGCACATTGTTGCTGGGAGTGTACGTTAGTACAACCACTTTTCAAAACAGTGTGGAGATTACTCAAAAAATTAAAAATAGAGCTACCCTATGACCCAGCAATTGCACTACTGGGTATTTACCCCAAACATACAGATTAGTGAAAAGAAGGGCAATATGCACCCCAATGCTCATAGCAGCAATGTCCACAATAGACAAACTGTGGAAAGAGTTGTAATGTCCTTCAACAGATGAATGGATAAAGAAGATGTGGTACATATACTCAATGAAATATTATTCAGCCATAAGAAATGATGAATACCCAACATTTGCAGTGACATGGATGGAACTGTGGGGGATTAAGCCTTCCTGGATAAAGTATATTCTTGACTGTATGTTCTTTTCATTTGGTATTCTGAATACATCTTGCCAGCCCTTTCTATCTTGCCAGGTTTCTGTGGACAGGTGTGATGTTATTCTGATGTTCCTCCCTCCATATGTAAGGAACCTCCTCTCCTTGGCTATTCTCAGGATTGTTTCCTTGGCTGTAAAATTTTCAAACTTCACTTTTATACTTCAGAGTGTTGGTCTATTTTTATTGCTTTTGGGAGGAGTTCTCTTGGCCTTTTGGACTTGAAGGCTTGTTTCCTTCCCCAGATTAGGGAAGTTCTCATCTACGATTTTCTCAAATATACCATCTAGCCATCCCTGTTTCCACTCCCATGGGATCCCAATAATTCTGACATTGGAAAGTTTCATGCATCATTAATCTCTATAATCCTTTTCTCATGTGCTAATAGCAGCCTATCTCTCTTTTCCTCCACTTCTTTTTCTTCCATCTGCTTGTCTACTAGATCACTAATTTTCTCTTCTGCCTCTCTTCTGCATTTACCCTGACTGTTAGAGTATCCAGTTTAGACTCCATCTCATTCATAACATTTTTAAGTTCAGCATGATTAGATCTCAATTCTGCTCTTAGAGATTCTACATTGTCACTAATGCTTTTTTCAAGCCTAGCTTTTGACTTTATGATTGCTATCCTGAATTCTATCTCTGACATCTTGTTTATATCCATATCCATTAGTTCTGTGGCAGAGAACATTTTCTCAGTTTCTTTTCTTTGTTGAGAGTTCCTCTTCCTAGTCATCCTGGCAAGGGATGGTGGAAAAATGAGTGGAGTCCAAAATATCAACCATTACCCAAGCTAGATGCACCCTAGCTAAATCTTGAGTGGTCAGACACCACTGCTGAAAAAAGAAAGCCAACATGAAACACAAGAATAAAATTTAAACATTTAAAAATTAAAAAAAAAAAAAAAGGAGGGAGGAGAGGATGGGGGTGCTATAATCTCTCATCATGTACAAAGCAGGGTGTTTCAGTTGTTTCTGGGTGTATTTAGGTCTGTGTGTTAAAGGACACTGTGTCTCAAAATTACATGGAAAGTAAAACTTGTATATACAAAAATGTAAAACCGAATAGAATTAAAAAAAAAAAAACCTAAAATAGAGCACGTATCTATAAATAATATAGGTGTATAAAAATACAAGTTAAAAAGGAGTATGAAAAACAAATTGATGTAATAGACATCTAGTTGAAATGACAAGGTAAAAAGAAAAATACAACAGAGAAAATGCGTGAGAAAAGGAAAAAAAAAAAAAGAAAAGGAGAATTACATGTGAAAAATAAGTCATGAGGTCACACCTGGAGCTCGATATTAAATTTTCCCCAGGTGTTGGGATTTTAGTCTTAGAGAATCCACTCCACTGTCATCCATTTGTTCCTCTAGCCTGTCTTTTGGGGGAGGGGGCTGAAGCCTATGAGGTTGCCCCACCCCCTGTCAGAGGTTGGGCTTGGTTGAAAGTAATTGTCAGTGTGCCCGCACCCCCCACCCACCTCCCCCCACCCCAGGCCTTTCCTGTGCCTCTTCAGAGGATCAGAGCAAAAATGGCTGCAGCCAAGCCTCAGGCCCAAGCAGAAAA
The DNA here is from genome assembly GCA_003697995.1 of Taxidea taxus jeffersonii. Taxonomy (NCBI): domain Eukaryota; kingdom Metazoa; phylum Chordata; class Mammalia; order Carnivora; family Mustelidae; genus Taxidea; species Taxidea taxus. The sequence goes on along the minus strand of RCUC01098003.1, from coordinate 5,023 downwards.
ACCTCCATCTGCCTTTTTTTCCCCTCATATACTGATGAAAACCATTCCAGAGCAACTCTCTCAGAAGTAGCCTGGGGACCCTGGAATGTCTCGCCTTTGTGATTCTAAAATCAGAAGGGGCTGTAGGTTTGCACTTGCATCTGAAGCCCTGGAATCAGGTCTGCATTTCAATCTAAAGCCTTTTCCTGGCCACTGTTGCACTGCAAATTTTCCTGGTCACAATTGCTGGTTCCAGATATTTTCAGGCTGTTCAAGAAAATAGTGGTTATCAAATGGCCTAGCTTGCAGTTTATGGTGATCTGAGTTGAGAATCCTTTCTTGGGCTCGCTGATCATAATCTGCTTCCTGGCTCCAATGCTCAGGTCCTCTACTGTTTCAGGAATCCTCTTTTGCTCTGAGACCACAATGCCCTACGTAGAATTCTGCTTTTCATTTCCAGAGTCCCTTTCATAGAGGGATGTCTTTTCCTAGAGCTGATTTCTAAGGGTTCTGGTTTTGCACTTGGGCTTTTATCATTTTCTAGGAGCCAACTTATGGAGGCTCCCTCCCCCTTCTCTTTATCTTTTGATATCTCCCTGCAGATTCACAACTCTGAATGTCCTATATGCAAAAGCTCTTGCCTGTAGAGATACAGATATATATCCTTAAATCTCAGGGTGATTTCATGGGTGTTCAAAATGGTTTGATAGATATCCAGCTAAATTCAGGTGACCAGTTGAAACGGGGTCCAATACTCCTCAGCCATCTTCTTCTTATCTTTAACTTATGACAGTTTTACTATAATGTGTCTTGGTATGAGTCTCTTTGGGTTCCACTTATTTGGAAATCTCTGGGCTTCCTGGATCTAGGTGTCTGTCTCTTTCCTCAGATTAGAGACATTTTCAGACATCATTTCTTTGAATATAATTTTTGTTTCTTTCTGTCTTCTAGTTTACTGATCTGTTCTTCTGTTTGAGACCTGCCTATGATCCTACATTGTGCCCATATGGTAGAAAGGATGTATAGTCACATTGCCGCTCAGGATGAAGAGTTTATGGTGTTTACCCTTCTTATGGTGGCCTGGTATGTGATGGAGGTGCAGAACATCACCCATATGTGGCAATGAAAAGCCTTCTGCAAGAAGGCTTTTGCCTCATCCTGGACTTGTGTACTGAGTGGATGTTCAGTTCCTGCACGTCTCACTGCAGTCAGGAGTGATCTATAGAGTGATTTTCTGAAGTACTGCAAGGTGAAACACAAAGAAGCGAAAAGACACACCATCTAAAGTTGTGTTACAATAGTGCTGCCCATGGTATTATAGAGCAGCTTTGACTTTATGGTCTAAAATAGTTGGAGAATAAAGGGCTTCAGATATTCTGCTTTGCAATATTGAAATATATGGACGAATCTTTTAGGATTCTATAATAAACATTATATTTTACAGCTGCATTTTGTGCACTGAATATTTTAACATACATTTTTTTTTTTTAAATTCAGTAAGTATTGCAATAGAATTCTGAAGACAGACCCTGGAATGAGGTGAATTTAATTAAAAAAAATGCTGAATCTCTCTTATGGCAGAAAAGAAATCTAGTTTGCTACTGAAGTCTTCTATTAAATTTTTCATTTTAGTTATCATGCTCTTTAGCTGTGTGATTTCTGTTTGGTACTTTCTAATATTTTCCATCTTATTGTTGAAATTCTTATTTTGTTCATGCATTGATTTTCCTGATGTTGATAACCATTTTTATGGCCATAATTCTGAACTCTCTGTATTCTTCTGTCTCTTTATTTTCTTTGACTCTCTGTGTTGGTCTCTGTGCATTAGATAAAACAGTCTCCTCTTCTGATCTTGACAGAGTGGTCACATGTCTCCTACAAAGAGATGAAACCAAAGAGATGATCACCTGGCCCAAGTTCCTGGTTGTCTCTCAAAACCTTTGTGATCTCTGTTCTTAGTGTCTCTCAGCTGTTGAGGGAGTATCAAGACCTGTCAACCTCCCAAGGATGCATTCACTAGTGTCCCTAAGTACATATATCACCTAGATGCAGCTGATTGGAAGCCAGACCTTCAGGAAGAAGTTTGGAAATTATTTTCCAGGGATAATAAGGGAGATAGGTGTTTTTGCCTGTCTCTCCATGCTGGGCCTGGGTACATAGTTCCCACTTCTTTATTTGCTTTATTTAGTCCTGGATGGCTCATGAATGCAAACTTAATACCTTTCAGTACCAGACAATTTGGGGGTCTGTTTTTTGTGCAACAACTGAAAAAGTTGGGTCACCAGACCTAAAACCTTCTTCCAGGGGGCAGACTGATAACTTAGAGCAGGCTAGAGGGAAAGGTGGGAGAGATGTCTTCTAGCTTCCCTGATCCCTGGGAAGGATAAAAGCCAGCTCTTAGATGTATGCTAAGTTAGAAGCCTAATCTTTTAAAGTATGCAGGTTACCCCTTTCAAGGAAAGCTTAGGAGACAGAAATTTTTGCTGGCTCCCTCTATTCTGAACTTCACAGGATAGCTCTGGTAAGTGCTCATGTGCCCATTAACAACTGCTTCTTTGTTTCCCATAGTTTTGTGGATCTTGTGGATGGGGGTCCTGCTGGCTTTCAGAGATAGATGTTTGGGGCTCCATCCCTTGGGTGAGAGTCTTAAAAGTTGAGGCACTAAATGTGGGATCCAAACCCTTCACTCCTCAGGGAAAAACTGGGATTTGGGAGTTCCCTCCTAATTTCATGGTGCTGTGCTGGGGTTGGGTTTACAATGAGAGTATATATTAGACTTTGCTACTCCATTAATGTGAGTATTCTCTTATTCATCTAATGTGTAGAAGTCACTCAGCTGGTTTCCAGATTTTTCTCACAGGTCATCGATACATGTGAAGCCATACATTTGTTATATAGGATTCTCCTCTGTCACCATCTTGGTCAGTCCTCCAGTTGATTTATAATATTTTTGAGAGTATCTTTTTTATTAATTTTTATAGTTACTTCTGTTGTTATTACAATATACTTATGTAACCTTTAACAGATCTCTGATATCAACACTTTACCACTTTGAGTGAAATGTTGAAACTTGTAGTTAAGTCCTTTATTTTCTCCACTTCCAGTTATCATTGTGATGGTTATTTGATGGTGTTCTAAGTTTTCATCCAATCAGATACGACTTATAAAACTCATGAGGAAATAATAGTCTAATATATTTACTGATATTTATGCTCTCTGTATTGTTCCATCTTTCATTTTGATGACCTGAGTTTCTTTTATTTATTATTTCCTTTCTAGATGAAGAACTCCCTTTAGCCAATATTAAAGATTCTTCAGTTTTCCTTTCCCAGAGAATATTTTAAGTTTTTTCTTTATTCCTGAGGCATAGTTTTGGTGGATATATAATTTTAAGTGGATAAATTTTTTCATTTTATCACCTGAAGAATGTTCTGTCACTTCCTTATAACTTCCAAGGATAGATGAGAAATATTGTATGATCCCATTGTGACTCTCTCATGGTGTGCCATTTCTCTCTGGCTGTATCCAAAGTTTTTCATTGTCTTTAATTTTAAAAAGTTTTATTATGATGTATCTTGACATGGATTTCTTTGTTTATTGGGTTTTGAGTTCACCAAGCTTCTTGGAACTGTAGGCTTGAGCATTTGTTAAATTTGGGAAATTTTCATCCTTCATTTCTTCTAACACTACTTGAACTACAGTCTATTCATCATTTTTTACTGGGACCCCAACGATGTGAATGTTGGATATTTTAGTTGTTATTGTCCCACCTGTGCCTGAAGTCCTGCTTAATTTTTTCAGTCTGTTTTCTCTTTATTGTTCAGATTGGGTACATTATCTTTATCTATTCTCAAATTCATTAACTCTGTACTCTCATCCTCACTGCCCTGTTGAGCATTTTCAGTGTAATTTAAAGTTTTTGCTTTTTAAAACTTTTGCTTATTTTTTAAAATTTCTTTTCAGTGTTCCAGAATTCATTGTTTATGCCCCACACCCAGTGCTCCATGCAATACATGCCCTCCTTAGTACCCACCACCAGACTCACCCAACCCTCCATTCCCCTCCCCTCCAAAACCCTCAGTTTGTTTCTCAGAGTCCACAGTCTTTCATGGTTCATCTCCCGCTCCAATTTCCCCCAACTCACTTCTCCTCTCCATCTCTATGTCCTCCATGTTATTCCTTATGCTCCACAAATAAGTGAAACCATATGATAATTTATTTTTTAGTTCTACAATTTCTATTTGTGTCTTCTTTATAGCTTCTCTTTCTCTGTGAGATTTTCTATTTTTTTCACTTACTTCAAGAGAATTTATAATCAATTAGTAAGCATTTTTATAATGCCTGCTTTAAAATTCTTGTCAGATAATTTTAATATCTATTTCATCTTAACATTGAACTCAGTGTCTTTTCTCAGTTAAATTGTGATTTTCTTGGTTCTTTGTATGATGGGTCATTTTCAATTTTATCTCAGATATTTTATTATGATAAGAGATTGTATTGTATTCAAATCTTTTATTTTCACGGGCAGTCACTTGGTTTAGGTTTAGCATTCAGATTTTGGCTTGCTTTTGTGGACTGAGATTTCAAGAGCAATTTAATTTTCTGGGCCTTTGTCCTATTGTTTTGCTTCACTTGATTTATCTGGCGCCATTGGGGTTCCAATGGACTCTTCTGCTGTGGTCTGAGAGGGTGGAGGGTTTCCCTGGATTAGGTTGCTCAATCACTCTTGATGGGGGAGGGTTTGGTGGGATCTCCCTGGTGATGATTTTCAGCTATCCCATCTTCTCAAGGCAAGGGAGGGAATCTTAAGACTACAGATTCAAGAGGCTTCCTGGAATGAGTCATTTGTTGTGGTTAGGAACCTGTTACCAGTTCTGTTAATTTGCCCATGCTTCCTTGTGGGAAAGGGAGTTTCAGGCATTGTAGGTCTATGAGGCTCATGAAGTAAAAGAGACATTCCAGCCAGTCTTACTTGCTATGGCTGGGTCCTCCTCCCTGGTTTCCCCTTCACATCCAGTGTCTCTGGGCCGAGGAAGAAAGTCTC
>RCUC01097995.1:0-15175 GCA_003697995.1 Taxidea taxus jeffersonii | reverse complement strand
TCTTTCCTGCTTTGTCGAAGATTAGTGGACCATGGAGTTGAGAGTCTATTTCTGGGCTCTCTATTCTGTTCCATTGATCTATTTGTCTGGTTTTGGGCCAGTACCATACTGTCTTGATGATGACAGCTTTGTAATAGAACTTGAAGTCTGGAATTGTGATGCCACCAACTTTGGCTTTCTTTTTCAATATTCCTTTGGCTATTTGAGGTCTTTTCTGGTTCCATATAAATTTTAGGATTATTTGTTCCATTCTTTGAAAAAATTGGATGGGATTTTCATAGGCATTGCATTAAATGTGTAGATAGCTTTAGGTAGCATAGACATTTTCACAATATTTATTCTTCCAATCCATGAGCATGGAACATTTTTCCATTTCTTTGTGTCTTCCTCAGTTTCTTTCATGAGTACTTTATAGTTCTCTGAGTATAGATTCTTTGCCTCTTTGGTGAGGTTTATTCCTAGGTATCTTATGGTTTTGGGTGTAATTGTAAATGGGATTGACTCCTTAATTTCTCTTTCTTCTGTCTTGTTGTTGGTGTAAAGTAATGCAACTGATTTCTGTGCATTGATTTTAAATCCTGACACTTTACTGAATTCCTGTACAAGCTCTAGCAGTTTTGGAGTGGAGCCTTTTGGGTTTTCCATATATGGTATCATATCATCTGCAAAGAGTGATAGTTTGACTTCTTCTTTGCCGATTTGGATGCCTTTAATTTCTTTTTGTTGTCTGATTGCTGAGGCTAGGACTTCTAGTACTATGTTTATAATCTTTTTCCACATCTATATTTCTCTCAGTAATGCCAGTTATTCACATATTATGAGTAGCTATATTGGCATAGCCCTTGACACCTGCAGTTTCTATTACCATACTAACCCAGGTTGCTTGTTTTTGGATTTTGAATTATCCTTTTGCAGTTTATTCAAATTAAATATGTGTGATGAGTACTTGCTCTTTAATCTAACCAGAACTTAGATAATCAGAATACTTTGCTTTAATTGAATCTCCTTTGCAACTGTAATGAAAAATGGTATATAGCAAACACTACTTACTTTTATTCATTAGGAAAACCACAGCCTATTAAAATAATATAGCCTTATTTACAGCTTATAATATCACTATTTAATTTGTTCTAATAATTGCTAATAAACTAATATTAAAGCAATAGAAGAACAAATGTTTTAGGATAAGCAGCGTTTTAACTATGATTCAAAATTATAATTCAGGTTTCATTACTAGTTCCCTTTAGGGGGAAAAAAAGGTTTATGTTGTGTTGACAATGCAATATAACTCTTATTAAATCTGTGGCTTAGATTTATGTTCTAAGGAATAACTTGCGATAGATGACAATTAGACAATTCAAGAAAATGCCTAAGCATCAGTTATAAAAGTGTAGTAAACTAAATAATTATCAATTACATCTAAATGTGTGTAATATTTTATCTAGGACTACATTTGAGGATATGGTAGTACTATTTATCATAATGAGAGAATTGTAACTTACTGTGATTGATTTTCTTTCTTTCTCTTTTTTACTTTTTGCCTAGCAGTTGTTTTTGTATTTCCACCCTGCTTCATCCTACATATGGAGATACTCCAGTATGATTGCCTTCTCATTTGAAGATTTAAACATTTAAGAAATAAGGGATGAGCTCTTACCAGCTCTTACATAATACTCATATAAGTATATGCGTATGGATTTATTTAATTACCATAAATATTTATGTGTTTACTATATACCTTTAAATCAAGATTTGTATATATTTTCCAAATATCGATATTATTTTATAAATATTTTATAAATATTATTTTTTCTTTAAACTAAGAGCATTTAGGATAATATATAAATATTATCTTAAATATATCCTTAGATAGATAAGATATTTAAGATATTTAAGATAGGAATATCTTAAATATATTCTAATGCAATAATCATTTATTAAGTAAGATTGAGCAATATAAATGGTATTTAGTAAGTCTTATTCATTTTATTCTGTTAAAAATTTTAATACACTATCCTTTCAAAAAATACACTAAAGTTCATATTTTAAGTTGCAACTGCTTGCTGGTATAGCTCATACTTTACATTTACATAGCATTAAGTTCAGCATAACTACTTTATGGGATGAATCAATCACTTAAGAGCTAGGATGTACATTATCATCCAAATACTCTTCTTCATTAGAATCAAAGGATCAGCCTTGGCAGAAAAAGTTACATTTTAAATCATATGTGGCATTTAAAGATATGGTATTTAAATGTATGCCTGCCATATATATACTTAACAAATCCTAACAAATTGAGTAAAAATCTCAACCCAGATCTCTATTTATGGTATACAGAGTAACAACTGTAGAGGGCTGGAGGAATCCAGTTACATCTGTACTGTGTTATTGAACTCTGTCTCAGTTAATACCCAGTCTGTTCCCTGAACCACCCTGGTTGAAAGCTGAAAACCTGGATTGCATTTACCTGCTTCAAAACTCTGGTCTCCCATTTAATAGCTGTTTGACTTTTGTTAAGTTACTTAATTTCTCTGCTTTCAACGTTCTGTTTATAAGGTGGAGATAACAATGGTATCTAACTGCTATGGTTTGAATATTCTTTGAATATTCTCAGAAATCTTATATTGAAATGTTAACCCCAAAAGATGATGGTATTAGGAGGTGGGGCCTTTGGGAAGTGCTTAGGTTATGAGAATAGCTCAGATTCTTCCATAATATTGTTGGAAATTTAAGATCAAAAGACCCCACAAAGAAAAGATGTTAGGATATCTCACAAAGGATGAAATAATGCAGCTTGTATATCCTGTATTTTTTTCCTCCATTTAGAACTCTTTCTATATATATTTAGAAAGGGCAGATATCTTAGGACTTAGAAATTGTCATTTACAAAATTTTTAGAAAGCTCATACAAAGAGAGTTAGACTAGGTATATTGTCATTCACATAATATTTCTTGAACCGTAAGTCATTCAACATTTCTAACACTCTGTCAGCTAGGGAAAAAAAATCTGTCTTTTTATTTATTTTTCTCATTGTGGTAAGTGTACTCTTTAATCCCCATCACCTATTTCACACATCCCTCCATCCACCTCCCTTCTGGTAACCATCAGTTTATTCTCTATAATTAAGAGTCTATTTCTTGGTTTGTCTCTTTACGCCCCCCTCTCTTATTTTTTTTTCCTTTTCTCATTTCTTTTGTTTCCACAGATGAATGAAACCGTATGGCATTTGTCTTTCTCTGATTGACTTGTTTTACTTAGCATTGTACTCTCTAGCTCTATCCATGTTGTTGCAAATGGGAAGATTTTGTTCTTTTTTTATGTATGAATAATACTCCATGATCTCTCTATCTCTATCCATCCATCTGTCTTTTTGTTTACCTCACATCTTCTTTTTCCATTCATCAGTGCATCAATTGATGGATACTTGGGCTACTTCCATAGTTTGGCTATTGTAAATAATGCTGCAATAAACATAGTGGTGTGTTTATCCCTTTGAATTACTGTTTTTATATTTTTCAGGTAAATATCTAGTAGTGCAATTACTGGATAATAGGATAATTCTTTTTTTCAACTGTTTTTTTACCTGTTTGAGAAACCTCCATACTGTTTTCACAGTGGCTGCACCAGTTTGCATTCCTTCCAACAGTGTTCCTTTTTCTCCATATCCTGATCAACACTCATTTATTATATTGTTGATTTTAGTCATTCTGACAGCTGGGAGGTGATATCTTATTATACTTTTGATGTGAATTTCCTGGTGATGAATGATGTTGAGCTTTGTTTCATGTGTCTGTTGGCCATCTAGATGTATGTCTTCTTTGGGGAAATGTCTATTCTTGTCTTCTTCCCATTAATTGCATTATTTATTTTTGGGGTGTTGAATTTTTCACATTCTTTACATATTTTGAATGCTAACCCTTTACTGGATATGTCATTTGCAAATATCTTCTTCCTATTCCATAGGTTGCCTTTTAGTTTTGTTGCTTGTTTTCTTTGCTGTGCAAAAGCTTTTTATTTTTATGTAGTCCAGCTGTTTATTTTTGCTTTTGTTTCCTTTGCCTAAGGAGACATATCTAGAAAAATGTTGCTGCTGCCAATGTCAGATAAATTACTGCCTGTGCTCTCTTCAAGGATTTTAATGGTTTCCGGTCTCACATTTAACTCTTTAATCCATTTTTTAAAAGATTTTATTTATTTATTTGATAGAGAGAGATCACAAGTAGGCAGAGAGGCAAGCAGAGAGAGAGAGAGAGAGAGAAGCAGGCTCCCTGCTGAGCAGAGAGCCTGATGCGGGATCCCAGGACCCTGGATCATGACCTGAGCCAAAGGCAGCGGCTTAACCCACTAAGCCACTCAGGCACCCTTAAGTCTTTAATCTATTTTGAATTTATTTGTTTTGTATGGTGAAAGAAAGTGGTCCAGTTTCATTTTTTTTTTTGCATACTGTGTATTTTTCCCAACACCATTGACAAGATGGTTTTTCTCCCATGTATATCCATTCCTCTGTTGTAAGAGATTAATTGACCATATAATAGTGGGGTTATTTCTGGGTTTTCTTCTATTCCATTCATCTGTGTGTCTCTTTTTGTGCCAGTACCATACTGGTTTGTTGTTGTTGTTATCTTAAGTAGACTCGGCATCCAGCATGAAGCCCAACACTCAAAGTCAAGACCCTGAGATCAAGACCTGAACTGAGATCAAGAGTCAGATGCTTAACCAACTGAGCCACTCAATTGCCCCAGTACCATACTGTTTTAATTACTACCACTTTGTAATACTTTATTAAAGTCTGGAATTGTGATACCTCAAGTTTTGTTTTTGAATTCTGTCTTAATTTATATACTCTGGGACCTTAGGATTTATGTTTTGGGTGTGGTAAGGCATTGGTTTTTATATCCAAGGCGTCAGCTCATTGATTTTTTTTAGCTTATTTATTTTTTAGGTATGCATAACAATTAGGAGATTCCAAGCTGCATAGAAAATTCCCCAGAACACAAATCTACAAAGTTCAAGTTAATAATGCACCTTGTGAGGATACATGCATATAAAGAAACAATATGGTTATTTACTCACCACATTTACTCACTTATTTGACAATTAGTTCTTGAGCTTCTTTTATGTGCTAGGCACTATTAAGCATATTGCAGAAACATCTGAAAGCAACAGCAATCAAAACAAGCTCTCTATCTTCTTGGAAGAGAGAGATAAGTACATAAGCATATCCATAAATAAGATAATTTCAGAGTGTGATGAATGGTATGAAAGATATTAGAGTGACTAGAAAGGGAGAGAAAAAAAAAGGGAGAGGAAAGAAAGAGTTATCTTCAAGTAGGTTTAGGTCAGACTTCTCTGAAGATATATTTGAACTGATTAATGAGATGGATCTAGTCATGTGAAGACTTGGGAAAGAGTGTTCCAAGCAAAGGGAACACTTAGTTATGCTAGTTACATAAAAATGACCTTATCCTGATAAGGAATATGAGGAAGGCTTTTGTTCACTGTAGCTTGAATGGAATGGGGAAAGAAAATCTTCAACAGGAGATGAAATTAGTGGGGTAGGAAGAACCATATTTTGAAGTCTCCTAAGCTGTGATAAGGTCTTAGGATTTATTTCTAATCATAAAAATATCTTAATTCCCTGGAATCTGGTAGATAGATAGATAATTCAGCTTCAGTTAATTAAAACAAACAGGTGATGTGGAACAAAACTGCTTTAAAAAAAAAAACAACAAACCTTTATTTTACAATCACTAACCTCGACATTATCAGTGGTCAGTGAACTGTGACTTCTTCATATCTTTATAATTTGCCCTGTATTTTGACAGTTATTTCTCTACCTTGGCAAATTCAGCACCAAGTGCTTCACTGCTTCTCTTACATATGGACAACTTTTTCTCTTGGATTCTTGGCTCCAATACTATTCACTGTTGAATAGTGTTGCATAAAAAAGTTATCACCTGAAATGTACATTGGGAGCCAACAATATCCAACACCATGCTCATAAGTTGGTTAGGGTATTTAAATACATTATCCTAAAAATCTTGGCTTCCTTCCTGCCCAAATGAGGGCATATGGTTTTCATAATTGCTATTGGTATTGAATGCTGAACTATGGGTTATTGTTTTTTCTTACTCATTAAGCACTTATTATAGCTAAACATATCTGATGCAGTACAACTTTTAGAGCAACATAATTTAGAAGGAAAAAAGATAATTTGCATAATAAAGATATTACAAATTTAAGTAGAAAACTATGTGACAAATTACATAATAAAAATATCTACAAATTTTTTGAGGACAGAGAATAAATATCTCCAGTATTGAAAGAAAAACTGGAGAGCCTTTAACCTCAGAAATGCAGAAGAGTTGGATTTATTTCTATCTCTGTTTCCTTTTTCAATGAGGATGTTGGGCCCCTTTCAGAAACGCACATACCCTCCTGTTCCCGTACCTGCAACTGCCCACACACATGCACTAGGAGCTAAAACACTAGACTGGGCCACTGGCCAACGAGTGGCCTTAGTTTGAAATCTCTAAAAATTTAAACAGATCAAACTAGAGAAGTATTATCAAGATTTTCGTTGTTGTGCTTCTTTGTTTTTTAAGCTGTATTTCAGCAGTTTACTTCCACAAATGAGGACTGAAACTTAAACATTTTCATAATAGTATATATAAAGTGTCTTTCTTAGAGTACTTGCTCAATAGATATTTGAATAATAAGAAAATATATTTTAGTTGTTAAGCTATTAAGGCCTCCCCGATCCCAGTCAGTGCCTTGCCTGCCTTTTGTAATGCCAAATTATACCCATGGTTGCATTTATCAATACCTGTTCATTGTAGTTCTTGCCTAACTACAAGGTCCTTACCTACATTTTTTGGCTATCTTCTTGATATTGACTTCTATTTTAGTTTATTCATATTGACTATTAATGGACTGGTTTAACTGACCATTCAGATTTTTGAGACACGCTCTTATACTCTTCTTCTATGGCCAACATGCAACAAACAGGTCTAGTGAACAGATTTTATAATGCGTTTCCAATTTGGTTACTAGGAGATTTTGGGTTAGTTCTGTTTTTGCTCAATTCTTGTCATGGTAGGATTAATTGAGGGTACTATGCAAATAACCTTAAAGTAAAAGTTGTACCTAGGTCCTTTTATCCAAAATGAACCACTTGAAAAACATTATTATTTTGATGCCTTTGTTAATTATAATATTTCTTTCAAGCCATTGTTAGAGTTCCTTTAAGACTTTATTCCTTTCTATCAAAAATTTAAGTTGAGCTTATGTAATATATGTAATTCTAGTAAAAGTAAAGAGTTTCATTCAGTAATTATCATTTCCTCTGTCATTTTAATAAAAATGTTTCACCTGGGCACTTGTATTTGTGGCAATCCTAATTATAGCACTTAATAACCATTACTGTAAGTAGTCTGCTATATATTAATATTCACTCATAGATTGTGAGCATCTTAATGGTCTTCAGCATTTGTCCATTCTAGGTGTGCCAATACATAGCCTTATTTTTTACTGGAATGTAAAATACGCTCAGTAAATGTTGGTTGAAGCCATGGATGAATGAGAAAACCATTTTAAAACTTTCATCAACATTGGTGGAAAGTTACATGGCATTCTCTCTTTAAAAATAGTGAATACTTTTTTTCAGAACTTCAAGGACAATAACTTTAATCTTTTCTAAAAACAAGGCAGTGTTATTGCTTTCTAATCTTCCATGAATACTTATATTTTCAACTATTCATAACAGTCTTTGCCAATGTCTCCACTAATTCACATTTTAATTCTCTTAGGTTTTCTGATAAATACTATCTAGTCCTCTTGATTTATTCTAATTTCTCATCTGGCTTCATAGTTTAATTCTTTGAGAATTTTGACTTTGCCAATTACATATTCAGGATTTTTCTTAAAATACACCTTGGGTGTAAAAATTTCCGTATTTTATATTACCCAGAATAAAAGACATATATGCAATAAATTTCTTCTAAGTCAGTTCTCACCATTTTTCTTTGATGTATTTGGGCATAAATGAAATACCACTTATTATTATTTCTACATATAAAAGTTGTCCTTTATGTAATGCTGTTAAAACTTGAATTTTTGAGCATTTCTTTTTCTATATTAATTTTTTTGACTTTTTGCTATGTTCTTTTATTTTTTCTTCTAAGTTTTTACTTAAATTCAAGTTAGTTAACATACAGTGTAATATTAGTTTCTGGTATAGAATTGAGTGATTCAGGGTGCCTGGGTGGCTCAGTGAGTTAAGCCTCTGCCTTCAGCTCAGGTCATGATCCCAGGATCCTGGGATTGAGCCCTGAATTGGGCTCTCTGCTCAGCGGGGAGCCTGCTTCCCCCTTCTCTCTGCCTACTTGTGATCTCTCCCTCTCTCTCTGTCAAATAAATAAATAAAATCTTAAAAAAAAAGAATTGAGTGATTCATCATTTCTGTGTAACACCTGGTGCTCATCACAAGTGTCTTCTTTAATCCCCATTGCCTGTTTAACCCATCTGTCTGCCCGCCTCCCCTCTGATAACCATCACTTTGTTCTCTAGAGTCTTTCTTGGTCTTTCTCTTTTTTCTTTCTTATGTTCGTTTGTTTTGTTTCTTAAAATCCACATATGGGTGAAATCATAATGGTATTTTATCTTTCTTTGACAGACTTACTTCACTTAGCATAACACTTTCTAGCTCTATCCATGTTGTTTCAAATGACAAGATTTTATTCTTTTTATGGCTGAGTAATATTCCATATTAAATATAATTGAAATACCAGATAGTATTTGAGGTGTATGTGTGTGTATACATACATACATACACACACACACATACCACTTCTTTATCCATTCATCAGTTGATGGACATTTGGGCTCTTTCCATAATTTGGGTATTATAGATATTGCTGTTATAAACATTGTGGTTCATGTATCTCTTTGAATTAATATTTTTGTTTCCTTTGGGTAAATATCTAGTAGTGCAGTTGCTGGATCTAGGGTAGTTCTATTTTTAACAGTTTGAGGAGCTTTCATACTGTTTTCCAAAATGGCTGCACCAGTTTGCATTCCTACCAACAGTGCAGGAGGGTTCCTCTTTCTCCAGATCCTCATGAGCACCTATTGTTTCTTTTATTGTTGTTGATTTTAGCCTTTCTGACAGGTGTGGGGTGATAGCTCATTGAGGTTTTGATTTGTATCTCCCTGATGATGAATGATGTTGAGCCTCTTTTCATGTGTCTGTTAGTCATTGGATGTCTTCTTTGGAAAAATATCTATTTATGTCTTCTGCCCACTTTTAATTGGATTGGTCATTTTTGTGGTGTTGATTTTGATAAGATCTCTATGTATTTTACATGCTAAATCAGATAGATCATTTGCAAATATCTTCTCCTATTCCATGGGTTGCTTTTTTAGTTTTGTTGATTGTTTTCTTTGCTTTGCAGAAGCTTTTTATTTTAATGTAGTCCCAAAAGTTTATTTTTCTTTTTTTTTTTTCCCTTGTGTCGGAGACTTATCTAGTAAGAACTTGCTATGGCTGATGTATAAAGGTTACTGCCTGTGTTCTCCTCTAGGATTTTAATGGCTTCAACTCTCACATTTAGGATGTTAATCTATTTTGAATTTATTTTTGTGTATGGTATATAAGAAAGTGGTCTAGTTTCATTCTTATTTATGTTACTGTTCAGTTTTCACCATATGTTGAAGAGACTGTCTTTTTTCCAGTGGATACTTTTTGTTGAAGATTAGTTGACCATACAGTTCTGGGTTCATTTCTGGGTTTTCTATTATGTTCTTTTGATCTATGTATCTGTTTTTGTGCTTGTACCATACTCTCTTGATTACTACAGCTATGTAATATAACTCAAAGTCTGGAATTGTGATGTCTCCAGCTTTGCTTTTCTTTTTCAAGGATGCTTTTGGCTATTCCAGGTCTTCGGTGGTTCCATACAAGTTGTAGAATTATTTGTGCTAGCACTTAAAAATGCTACTGGCATTTGGATAGGGATTGCATTAAATGTGTAGTATACTTGCTTTGAGTAGTATAAACATTTTAACAATATGTATTCTTTTAATCCATGAGCATAGGATGTTTTTCCCTTTGTGTCATCTTCATTTTCTTTCATAAGTGTCTTATAGTTTTCAGAATACAGATCTTTTACCTCCTTGGTTGGGTTTATTCTTTTCTCTTTCTGCTGCTTCATTATTTGTATATAGAAATGTGGTAGATTTCTGTATGTTGATTTTGTATCCCATGACTTTACTGAATTTGTTTATCAGTTCTAGCAATTTTTTGGCAGATTCTTTGGGTTTTCTATATAAAGTATCATGGCATCTGCAAAGAATATAAATTTGACTTCTTTATTGCTGATTTGGATGCCTTTTATTTCTTTGTGCTGTCTGATTGCTCTGGCTAGAACTTCCAGTACTGTGTTGAATAGTAATGGTGACTGTGGACATCCCTGTCTTCTTCCTTTCCTCATTAATTTTAAATTTTATTCTGTATTTTGTGCTTTTGCCTATTTCTGTTCTCTTGATTTCTAAATGTCACAAACATGGGTTTGTATATTTTTGTGGGTTTTTTTTAAAGATTTTTATTTATTTATTAGTTAGAGAGAGAGAGCGAGCACAGGCAGAGAGGCAGGCAGAGGCAGAGGAAGAAGCAGGCTCCCTGCCGAGCAAGGAGCCCGATGTGGGACTCGATCCCAGGACGCTGGGATCATGACCTGAGCCGAAGGCAGCCGCTTAACCAACTGAGCCACCCAGGCGTCCCTATTTTTGTGTTTTTAAAACACTCTTTTTCAAGTTTTTCTCTATCACTTTGTGTATAGGAACAAAATTTACACCTTTGTACGATGCTGTTAAATTTTTTTTAAGATTTTATTTATTTATTTGACAGACGGAGATCATAAGCAGGCAGAGGGGCAGGCAGAGAGAGATGAAGGGAAACAGGCTCCCCGCTGAGCAGAGATTCCCTATCCCGATGCAGGGCTCAATCCCAGGACTCTGGGATCATGACCTGAGCTGAAATCAGAGGCTTTAACCCACTGAGCCACCCAGGTGCCCCTGATGATGTTAACTTTGAGCACTTAGGTGCCATGCAATAGATATCCCTTTCTTATTCTGCCAGTCTTATTTCCTCAAAACAAACAAATAAAAACAAAAACCAAAAACAGAGACATCCAGAACACTGGTGGAATTTATCTGCCATCACTTGAGACTTGCAAGAATACCTTAATCCACAATAACGCATCCTGAAGCACCTTTAAAGCTCTTAAGAAAGAAGAAAGAGATTTTTTGGATACTCCTTTCTTGCTGTTGCTTTTTATTGTCATGAGAGCTAATAGGCTTATATTTTTTGTTCACTCACTTTTCCTGTTCCATTTTGTATAATTAAAACTCATATGTCTATCAAAATAATAAAATTCTAATATTGACAATTCCAACTCCTAGAGTGTTTTTAGACTTTCCTCACTGAAGTATTGGAGTTTCTCTTTCATTGTGTATATGAGGGCAGGAGCAATTTTTTTACTCATTTACAACTATGACCTCCATGCCTAGTTCAGGTCTTGTTCCATATTAGGTACTAAACAAGTTATTCAGTAATGTATACATCTGGATACTAATAAATCATATGACCATCAGAATTCTTGTTTTAATTTCAAGGATTTAATCATGTAAGATAACCAGTCTGTAAGTGGTCTATTTGCTATATCTTCTATGATTTATCTTCAATAAATAAGAAAATAAATTAAAATTATATGATTTTTAGTTTCTCTTTAGAATCTTTAAGAAATTTAAAGGTCTGTGCTCCTTAGCAAGTCTATTATGAGTTTAGTGAATACTTTATCAAGGAAAAACAACAGCAGGGCATTCCTGGACTTACTTCTCCAGGGGAGAAGTTCTCTTTTAACTTTATTTGCTTCAGTTTGCAGATTCCAAATGTTCTGCCTTTTGTAGTCATTTTGATTTATACTACAGAATGTTTTTTTACATTATTTCTTGTAGACTTGTACTAAAGTAACATTTATTTAAGAGAGTAAGAGGTGGGGGGCACCTGGATGGCTCAGTGGGTTAGGCCTCTGCCTTAAGCTCAAGTCATGGTCTCAGAGTCCTGGGATCCAGCCCCACATCGGGTTCTCTGCTCGGCGGGGAGCCTGCTTCCCCCTCTCTCTGCCTGCCTCTCTGCCTACTTGTGATCTCCCTCTCTCTCTCTCTCTCTCTCCATCTGTCAAATAAATAAATAAAAAATCTTAAAAAAAAAAGAAGGTAAGAGGGACCGATGAGACATGGATCAAATATAGTAGAGTCATGATCAAACCTAGTGTGTTAAAAGTAAACAAAACGCACATAAGTAAATTTAATGTTCACATACTCCCTGAACCTAATAAAAATTTGAAAATGAGAACTAAAAAATTTAAGAAGTGTAGAAAAATCAGAGTCAACTTTATGAATGCTTAGAAATGATGTAATAAATAAACTTTCAGTTAAATGAAGAATGAAGATAAAATGTCTGTGTTCCCATGTAGAAGCAGTTTAAATTTTAAGTATAGTTAATTAAATATGACATTTTTATAAGCCTATTCCAAATTTTATATTCCATAGGAAGAATAAAATTGAACTGAAGTTTGAGAAAATCATAGTCACAAGGCATTTACAATATATACAAATACAGAATATTATCTCCTGTGAAGCAATATATATAAAATTAATAATATAATGAAAAATTATACAGTATAATCTAGTAACTCATTTAAGAATAAGTACAGTGGTACACCATAGAGTTTTATAAACAAAGATCTTGTTATTTACTTCTAGAGTTTGAACTCAAAGTGAAACATTCTGCACATTTCATATTTTCTGCAACTTCATGCTTATTGAAATACCACCTCTCCACTAGGAAGATAAAGTATAAATGTAGAAACACATTCCTCTTTCAAAATTCTAAGTCGTAGAGCTGCTTTATTTGAATATCGTATCTTTAACTTTACTTTTATTGAAAACAAGCTGACTTTACCAACAATAATAAAAACATGTAGATGGGGTTATATTTCAAGCACAAAATGCTAAATATTTGACTGTATTTCTTAAATTCTCCTTTCTCCCCCCCCAGTGCTTTAAAATAGCAACAGTAAATTTGTGTAGCTTGATATTAAAAATAAATAATGCTCTGTTAGCAGTTCAAAAGACATAGAAGTTTCTGAAAAAAAAATCTGTACACAGTTCTCATCCCACTTCCAACCCACCCATTCTCCATCTCCAACCTGCCTTTTAATGCTGTTAATTACTGTTTATATAATTCTGTATATTTATTTGATTATATAAACATTTATACTCACAATATTTAATTGATATTATATGCTTATTTTCAAGCAATAATATGTTAGACTCGATTAGAAATAAACACTTATTGCCATGGAAAAAGTTACAATGAAAGCCTGTATTTTCAATTCAAAGAACACAATTTCCCAGTTGCATTCCCAATAGTTCCTCTGAAACAGCCAGTAAGAATATTTATAATTTATTACTTCTGCATAAATGACTGCTTCTGTTAGGGAACATAAAAAATAATATATTGAAATAATAGGTATGCTGGAGCATTGGAGAAAGTTTTAGGCCAAAACTTAAAATCACAAAGGCAGAAAATAGAAAAATTAAAGCTTAGCTACCAAGGTTATCAACAGTGCATGTATTATAAAATGAAGTTCAACCTGAAGATGTTGAATTGTGAACAATTGCATATGCAGGTCTTCCAAATTCAAAGTAACTACATAAAGAAAAATCAGCATTTCTTTAAAAAGGTACATGATTTGTAATTTAGATTTTTAAACAATAATGTTTGTTTTTAGTAGATATTAACATACATTTTTTAATGTAGCAAGTACATGGAAAATGAATATAATTTCCAGCATTTCCTATTATTTCATTTAACATTTTAGAATTTCAAATAGCAGTCAGGCAGAATAGAGGAAATCTAGTTAAAATTTAAATGTTTTTAAATGAATAAACATTGAAAAATTGTTTAGGGTATACAAACATGGAGATTTTATAAAGTATATATTGAGAAACTTATCATCCTATTGAAATGAATATCATCCTTGGAATAATAAAAATGATTAGTAATAACAAATACCTATTTTCCTGGTCCTATATGTCTAAACTGACTAAAGAAATAACATTGAGAATTCTTACCCCAAAATAGACTTTATGTTTCCTAAGTCTTTAGGAAGCTTCCTTATAGAAAGGGAGCATTCATGGAAAGTTATAAAAGCAGAACACATATGTATACATAAATAAATGTATAACTTATTGAATATATAATTGGTTGAATTTATATTTATTGAATAAGTATCATCTGCCAAGTATTAAGGGATATACAGGATAAGGTGAGGAACAAGGAAGAAGTCTAAGCTCTGGAACCTTATGCAGATAATCAATATTAGGAGATATGGGTGGAATTGAACAAAATATTCAGGGATTTGAAATCTTTAATTTCCATGTAGCCCTCAGTCCTCAAGTTATTGATAATATCCCATACCATGGGGGGATGTTATATGCATTTTTCTTTTTGGCTTTTTAAAGATTTTATTAATTTTTTTGACAGAGACAGTGAGAGGGAACAGAAGCAGGGGAGTAGGGGAGGGAGAAGCAGGCTTCCCACTGAGCAGGGAGGCCAATGCAATGTGGGGGCTCAATCCCAGGACACTGGGATCATGACCTGAGCCAAAGGCAGATGTCCAATGACTGAGCCACCCAGGCGCCCCTAGATCTCTTTTTTGGCAGTTATTTGAAGGAAGAGGTCATGTCCCAAGAACATAATACAATAGTCTCTCCTTGCTACAGAAACACTGTACAGTACATATATTAGTAAAAATACATTTGACATAAACTAGCCTTTTTTTTAATGGTTTCTTGAATATGGTCCCATTTATCAATCATTGAGAATCCACAGCATTTAAAGTTCCATCTTTATATAGTGGTGAGCACAGCAGATAGTCCCTGACCTCAAGGAGTTCACAGTTTAGGACAAAGCAATAAGAAAGAAACATACTTAGAAGCCAATTTGCCAAATGCAATGATAGGAGTATAGATTGAGGTTATCAAACCTACAGTGATTTATTTAGTGCTTAATTTAGTTTAAAGGAATGTTAGTGCTTGAGTTTT
>RCUC01097993.1:0-19847 GCA_003697995.1 Taxidea taxus jeffersonii | reverse complement strand
GCAGGGAGCCTGCTTCTCCCTCTGCCTCTGCCTGCCTGTGCTCGCTCTTTCTCTCTCTAACTAATAAATAAATAAAATCTTAAAAAAAAAAATTACAAAATGCAGGTATAGATGCCTTTTTCTTTGGCCCAGCATATGTAAAGAATGCAGAGATTTATACAAACTAATGTTTTCTAAGGACTACATTTCTTCACTTTAAAAAGTTATGATTTAATATTTTGGGTTTGGAACAATTGACCTTCAGAATTATTCTCTAGTACACAAAAACTTGATAGATACAGTTCATTGAGAATTCAGCTACTTTTTATTTTTTTAAAGATTTTTATTTATTTATTTGTCAGATAGAGAGCACAGGAGTGAGCACAGGCAGACAGAGTGGCAGGCAGAGGCAGAGGGAGAAGCAGGCTCCCCGCTGAACAAGGAGCCCAATGTGGGACTCAATCCCAGGACGCTGGGATCATGACCCGAGCCGAAGGCAGCCGCTTAACCAACTGAACCACCCAGGCGTCCCTCAGCTACTTTTTTCATGGTGGAAAGCAGAACTGAAATACAAATAAAATAATGAACAAACTTTTTATAGTAAGTAGTGAAAACAGTTTGGTTACACATTTACTATTTTCACTTTTTATAGTCCAAAAGCTTTGATTCTTTGTATATTTACTAACTGTGGAACATTGATTAGTTTTCAGTATTTGTCTACTTATACATATTTAAATATTTTATTTATTTGTATGATTTAGAGTGATAGCATGTGTGTACAGTGGGGGAGAGGCAGAGGGAGAGAGAGAATCTCAAGAAGACTCCATGCTGAGGCGCCAGGGTGGCTCGGTGGGTTAAAGCCTCTGCCTTCAGCTCAGGTCATGATACCAGGGTCCTGGGATTGAGCCCTGTGTCGGGCCCTCTGCTTAGTGGGGAGCCTGCTCCCCCAGCCCCCTCCGCCTGCCTCTCTGCCTACTTGTGATCTTTGTCTGTCCAAAAAAAAAAAAAAAAAAATTAAAGAAGACTTCTGAGCGGGAACCCTATGCAGGGCTCGGTCTCAGGACCCTGACATCATGACCTGAGCTGAAATCAAGAGTCAGATGCTTATCTGACTGAGCCACCCACACAGTCCAACTTATGCATATTTAAAATACATATTATAATGCTTATGTAATTTCTATTTATGCACTTTAAATACTAAGCGTGTGAATATACTTACGAATACTATAAATACCTAAGTATTTTGGGGTACCTGGGTGGCTCAGTTGGTTAAGCATCCAACTCTTGATTTCAGCTCAGGTCCTGATCCTAGGTTCATGAGTTTAAGCCCCATGTTGGTCTCCACACTGGGTGTGGAACCTACTAAAAAAAAAAAAAAAAAATTTTTTTTGACCAAGTGTTTTAATATTCATATACTTTCTTATTGTGTATTTTAAAACTTTAATACTAAGTTTTGAATACTTAAAAATAACTAACCTCAAGGTGATATTATCTTGGTTTTACCATGCCAGATTAAGAACTTAAGTACATCAAAATGGACTAACTGGTTTATGCATCTTTAAATTTATTGAAATAAATTACTTGAAAATTTTTCTGTGCTCTAAAAATGCAGTAATAGTAATTGAATAGTAATTGAATAGTAAAGAAAAAGTATCTAAAATACCTTCTGAGTGAAATTTTTTTTTGGTTACAGAATTTCCACAAGTGTGAAAGAATTAGAAAACTTCAGGAATTTGTTACAAAATATTCATTAAAGAAAACAGAAAACAAGTTGAAACATGCCTGTTTCTGGACTATGAAGGCCAAAGAGTGGAATTTCGTTCAAAGGCATAAGAGCAATGACATTCTTAAGCCAAACATTTTATATAAAGCTGCTTTTGTAAAAGAATAATTATATTGTTTTGAGTAAACAGTTTTTTTTAATTGTGTTAAGTTTATGTATAATAGTATTGTGAGTAAAAGTAATACTTTGATGATGTGGTATAAATTTTAAAGTTTAATATTGAATAAAATCAGGATTTTCAAATTCATATATGTTAAAACTAAGTAAATGTTATAAGTCTCTCAATTTTGTGTGAGAAGATGTAATATAAATAAAGCTATAGTCAGTGTGTTATGAGCGTTTAATAGGAAAATGCTAAGGAGGCTCATGAATAATCCATAATTAACAACTTAAGAGCTTTCAATACATTTACGGTTACCAGATTTAGTAAATAAAAATACAGAATGCCCAGTTAAATTTGAATTTCAGATAAACAATAATTTTTTATATAAGTATGTTACATGCAATATTTAAGACATCCTTATACCAAAAATTATTTCTCGTTTAAAATTCAAATTTTATTGGGACCCCTGTATTTCAGCTGGCAACCCAGAAGTACATTGGTATGAAGTATGAAGTAAAAAAGTATGAGAATTATATTGCTATTTAGATTGGCTTTTTTTAGTGTGTAGAAAGATACAATGACAACTCAAACAAAGACTTAGGGGATTTCTACACATTGTGAAAAGTTGAATAGATTTATATATTTATTCTCATAATACTTTACCTAATGCTGAATAAAATTTGGGAGAAACTTTTTATTTTTATATAATTTCAAATTTACAGAAAAATTTCCAAGTAGTACAAAAGAACTCTTTACCCAGATTAACTAATTATTCACTTGTGCTTTATCTTTCATGCTCTCTGTCTATACACATATATACTATTTTTTCCTAAGTCATTTGGAAGTCAGTTCCAGGCATCATGCCCTTTGAACCTTAAATACTTCAGTGTGTAATACTGCAAAATTTTTTTAAATGATTTTTTCAGAAGAAAAAAAAAGTGGAACTATAATACTGTAAGCCTTAGAATAAGGAATCATTTTGAGTGCCGGTGTAAAGTTCTTTTTGAGTTTGTTGTCCTTTTGATGCTTGATCTGTATAGTCAGAGGGCATATAATTTTTGTTTTTTGTACATGAGGTTCATTTCCTTTTTCTCCCTAAAATTAATTTTGGGAGGTTTTCATTAGGGGCAGTTCTTTAATGATAAAAATATTTGAAGGGGTTTAAGAATTTTGATCACATGGTAATTGTAAAAGAAATTATAAAAGAAACTATACCTCAAAATGATGTGTGCCCTCTTTATACTAGGAAGTTTGTACCATGTTGAGATGTCACATTATTAATGAAGCAGGGTTTATTTATATGATGGTTTAGAAATACCATTTTATACTGCTGTATACTTCTTTTCTGTGTCCCTAAAGCCTGGTATATTGCCAAGTACATGGTAAGCACATGGTGGGTATCCAATAAATATTTGTTGAATGACTGTATGAATATGTATTTGGTACATCTTAAATGAAAAACCACAGAGCTGAGTTTAACAATATGTGTCATATTTTTCTCTCTCCCACCTCCAACTGAATAAGGCAGGAAAAGAATGACATTAACCTACTAATTAAGTCAGTATTCTTGGAGACTCAGACTATGCCGTGAGCACCATGTGTAAAAGTTTAAAGGACATTTGTAGTACTCTGAACGTGTGGTGGAAGGGTTTTAATGGCAATTTTGTCTGTATGCTCTTCTGGCTCTCACATCATACCCTCACCCTTTTTTAAGTCAGTCTTTTTGAAAGAATATTTCTGTCATCACTTTGTTACCTCCCACTTGCTCCTTAACCAAAAATCTTGCTTTTGACTCTGTAGTCCCTAACCATTTCTTTTTTCTGAAGTCAAAAATTTCAGTTCTAAATTCATAATTCAGTTCAGAAGCCATTTTTTTTTTTTTTTTTTTGAGACAGACAGATCACAAGTAGGCGGAAAGGCAGGCATAGAGAGAGAGAGAGAGGAGGAAGCAGGCTCCCTCCTGAGCAGAGATCCTGATGCGGGGCTCCATCCCAGGACCCTGGGACCACGACCTGAGCTGAAGGCAGAGGCAGAAGCCATTTCTTTCTTTCTTTCTTTCTTTCTTTTTTTTTTTTAAAGATTTTTATTTATTTGACAGAGATCACAAGTAGGCAGAGAAGCAGGCAGAGAGAGGAGGAAGCAGGCTCCCCGCAGAGCAAAGAGCCGGACATGGGGTTCGATCGCAGGACTCTGAGATCATGACCTGAGCCAAAGGCAGAGGCTTTAACCCACTGAGCCACCCAGGTGCCCCGCAGAAGCCATTTCTTATTTGACTTTTTTCCCCCCTGCATTTGATACTGTTGGGCAGCCCCTTCTTTAAAAATATGCCCCTGTGCCCCTCCCTCAGGTTCCTTATATTTCACATCACTGGATGTGTCCTTTTTTAAAGGCTTTTTTCATTTATGCCTTGTATGTTATTCCTCAGATTTTCACTACCACTTACTTCTCACTCTTGGGTAGTTACGATTCAGTGATGTGCAAGTTCTTAACATTAGTCCAGACTTCTCAATCTGTCTGTTTACAACATGTCTTTACTGTTTCCCACAGATACCTGTGGGTCTTAAAACAACCATTTTCCCCCCAAATCTATTCTTATGCCTGTGATCCTTACTCTGGTTAATTTCAGAGCCATCATCATCTAAATTCTCCAGGCTCACTCCTCTGCATCTTTCCCTATCTAGTCAGTGTGTTAGCACTGTGGAGTTGATTTCCACATGTCTGATGCGTTACTGTCTTTCCCTTTTCTTTGCTCTTATCTAGACTGGCCTTCTTCGCTGTTCTCAGCCTGTCTCCTCCCATGCACTCCACAATACTGTCACAGTGGGCTTTCTAGAGGCACTCAAACAAGGTCCTCTAACATGTCTCCCAGTCCTGCCCCCAGCCATCATGCTTTGGTAAAACACATAATTCTTCAAATGTGCCAGGTCAGGTCACCACACCTTGGTGCATGCTGTTCTTTTCGGTCATGTGCTCTAGCCATCCTTCTCTACCTGGAAAACGCTGATTTCTCCTTGCAGACCACCATAACGCCTGCCTCTGTGAAATCTCCCTTGCTCCACCCAAAGAGTATCTTCTAATTGCCTCTTTAATGTCACCACTGTAATTACAACCTACCTCTATTGTGTCACTTACTGTACTGTATTTTCTTTTAAGCCTCCTTTACTAGAATGTGAGCTCCTTAAGGGCAGGAAAAGGAACTTTACCCACTTTTGCATCTCCATAGCATATTTTTTGGCATATGAACATTAATAAATGTTTGTTGAATAAATTGCTTTTTAGATGACAATTTTATTGTACTAGAGGTCAGATCTTCACTCCGAATATTCTTTATGACAAGAGTCAATAGATTCCCAAGGATTTGTGACTTTGGGGGAAGGTCAGTAAAGCTCAAAATTTGGTGTGGTTTTGGCAAGTTATGAAGCGAGTCTATTATGGGAAAAAATGGCAAGAACATCACTGAAGAATTTCTTGAATAATCAAAGAATAACTGCCCAAGATTATGGCCTAGCTAAATTTATTCCTGTTTAAAATTGAAGGAGAAGGAGAGCGGTGTAAGTTATTTCATAACAAAGATTTTTTCTTAGCTTAATGTTGGAATAAATGTACTATCGAAATCATACTGATATTTTAAACTAAGGTGCAAATTCACATAAAATTTGTATAATATTAAGGGACATAATGTCCAGCTGTAAATGTAAGCTCACTAACAAAAAACTGTCATTTGTAATTCCTGATATTTTTGTCTTTTCTTTGGTAGCGCTAGGGTTCTTCTCTGGGTATGCTAGAAACTCAGGGTTGTCTATGGAAACATTTTAAGCAAACCGAGCCCCAAATAAAAGCACAAACACTTTTATTTTTAACAGTAGTGTTTTGTTACCATTTAGTGAAACAACAAATAAATACATTCATTGGCCACAGCTATACTTTTATGACCAGTTTGAAACTGACTGTATAGCTGAGAAACACTGTTAAACAATAAAAAAGGCAGCTATGCATAAAAAAGCCACTTTAACTATAAATTACATCTTTCATAAAACTACAACCAGCTATAATGAGTGGTAAGAGTCTCAAAATTAATGACCACCCAGATGAAACAATAAAAACAAGTACTGCTAATCACTGTAGAACTACACACTTAGGCAATAAAATTCACCATTCTAATTAACCGAAAAAGAAGGTCTGAAATTGTCATCATGTGCTTCAGTGCAGGATGAGCAGGGAATCGGTAGCCCTTTGATTTCATCAACTCCTTCTTTCGAGACCAAACTTAAAGTGCTCCTAGTGCTTTGGAATTTTTAAGCAAATACTGGGCCAGAAGCTTATCTTTCTTTGTCTTTGGTGATGTATTATGGGAGATGTGTATAAGGAGACAAATGCAAGAATTCAGGTACCCTAGTTATGGATAAGAAGAAGTATACAAATCTGAAATTTGGAAGAATCCACAAATGTAGCTGAGAGAACCAAGATATTTTACCTGGAATTTTTTTTTAAAGTAATCTTTGCTTATCTGGTCAAATAGGAAAACTACCTAGGGAGGCCTTAGAAAAAATGTACCTTATTTACTTTGAACCCCAAGGATTCACAGAGATGACATGTCTTTTCAGATAGTTCTAGGTAGATACCCAACATTATTAGGAAAATAAATAGTTGGTATTCTGAAAGGAAATTTAGTAACTGAAGTCCTCAAAATATACTCAGTTAAGTGCATGTTACGTTGTCATGTAAATACCAAGGTTAACTTCTGTACTATACATTTTTAAAGAATTTGGTTACAACAAGAGAACTTATAAACAAACTCAAAGTAACATAACTCTAGGTTTATGCTTCTGATTGAGTTCAAAGTCATTTTGTATGATAAAAAGAAGGAATTTCTTTGGCTATGTACCACCATTTTCAAAGATCGAAAGTATTAAAAATTTCATTTGTTCCTGTTAAACTTTTGTGAAGTTACTAAATAAGCAATTATTTTTTTAAAATAAGCAATTATTAAAACATTGGAATGGTGTTTGGTTTTTTTTTTTCCGTCGAAAAGTATTTTAAGAGTACAAACAAAACATAACTTTCTAACCAAAGTAGAAGACAGAAAAGGACAGTTGTATTAATTCAGTTCTGAAGAAACAGATCAGCAGACAATTTTATGTAGCTGGTCGTCTTTAAGCATGTTGTGACAACTTCCCAATGTTGCCTGTTCCCTTGGCATCTTGAGGTATTCAGCATCTACTTCTTTCCATATAGATACTGGTAGAAAGTGCATTTTAAAATCCTTTATTACCTTAGCCTACCATATATACATATTTTTAGATTTGGGATAGGACATTCAAGACAGTTTTAATATAATTCTAGAAGTATTTCAATATTGTTAAACAGTGGTTTTATACTTACCTAGTTAGTACCTTTGTGTCAGTTTGCTTATTTAGTGCTGGAATTAATTTGAATTAAAGTTGATCTGGCTTTGCCCATTTACAAGATATAAAAAATGGGAAAACTAAAGGAGGAATTCATGTCTTACAAAGTATTGCACTTGAGTTTACTGCAATAACGTATCATGATTTAATTTACCTGAGGACAATTCTGATTCAATAGGTACAATCAGCTATATCTTGTTCAGCTAAATCCAATGCTTTGAAATGTACTCATGTTTTAACTTAGAATCGTACATTTTATGAATAATTCTTAAATGCATCTGTAAACTTGTTTAGTCCCAAGAAGTTTCTACCAAAATCTCCCTATGCAAAAATCACTATTGCTTCCTTGAAGAATCATGCGTAAACTACCCAGGTATCTTAATCATACAAAATAATCACTTGACCAATTCTACTCAAAATAGCCACATAATTGTCACCTGTATACTTTCTTCTTGAAGAAATTGCTGTGGCTTTCCAAAGAACACTGCCAGTCATCACTGAAAAGGATTACTATGGTCGTTTAAAAAAATGATTGAATAATTTCAGTTGGTATTTTATAATCATGCTTAGAAGAGCTATCTTCAATGATTACATATATTTTAGATTTTAAAAAAGAATGATACATTGTTATGCCTTAATCCTGTGCACTGTTCACACTGTGAAATTTTTATTGGGTAAGAATTCTACATAGAATACACCACTGAATATACAGGCTTTGATTTTTCATAGGAAAACTGCCTCCTAATTAGGTGTACAGTGTAATATCCCAGTGTGAACACTGGAGTGTGACTTTGGGGACCGCGGTGTACTCTTTCAGGACAAAGATAAAAGTGCAAATATGCAAATATGCATGTGATGTTCCAAAGTCAGGGTGTTTGCAGCCATCAAGTGCCTTAAGATCTAATCCCTCTTTTCTCCCACTCCACACTTCCCATTTTACTTCGTTTTGCTATGAAGTCAAAAGTAACAGGTGTGTCCTCTGCTGAACACAGCCACATTTCCAGGCTTTGTTTTCAGTTGCGACAGATAATGGAATGTTTATGTAGGTGGAATTTAAACACACCGGATATACACGTCATGTAAGACAATGGCGGAATCACAGCTCAGTAATGCTCTCAGTTTTGTGGAGTTACATACAAGCTATGGTGATTGCTCATATCTAAGGTGCTACAAGTAAACAGCAACGGAGCAGTATCTGTCACAGGTCCATTCAGGTGGGGAGAAACTGTGTAACTGTTGCTGCCACACCCAGTCATGGTGCCATACCAGCCCAAACCTTGCGAATTCGATAAACTGCAACAACAACAAAAAAAGGCAAAAAGGCCATAGGATGGTGATCAAAATATAAGTCACGTTGGCATTTTTAGCGTTCGGTAACTTTTATAATACAGTTGGTATCAAATATGTTGAAATATGTTTCTTGCCAAATAACATAGTAGCTTTCTATAAGATGTAATAACTTATCTAATATCCTTGATTTTATAACATATATTACAAAAGAATAAATACATCAGAATTAGAACTTGATTATCAGATAATAATATAGTGCTTATTAAGGACGAGGCTCTATTTTAGGACATGTTTGTGTGTGTATATATATAATAATGTATATACATGCACATACCCTATTTAACCTTCACAACAATCTCATTAGATAAACTCTATTACCACTATTTTACAGATGAAGAACAGGCTAAAAAATAAGGGGTAAGGAACTTGTCCAGTGAAGTGAGAATTGCAGAAAATGCTATTATCAAGCTCAAAGCATTATGGAGGTATGCATTTAGGCTTTCACCTTGCCCTGATACGCAGCTAATGGTACAGAGCTGCAATGGTTTTAGAATAAGAAGGACACAAGATTTTCTATGGCTCCTAAGCTTCCTGAGAGTTTCATCCAGAGTTTCTCGTAGGTTCTGAATAGCACTATAAATAAGGAAACATACAATCACTCTAATCGTATTCCTTCCCTGTTCATCAATTCCTGCCAGCTTTGAACCAACAGAATCCTGAAATGAGATGGTCCCATTTTACACACAGAGGCATTTCCCAAATAAAGGTAATATATTGGCTTAGAGTCAGATGACAGTTCTTTATAGTATAGGTCCCGTAACACCTAATGCTCTAAGATCCAGGTTAAATGATCTTATTTACTGACATATGGCACCCAATCTATCTTTCTCATATTTGGGTTAAAGCTTAGGTTTGTTCTTGTCAATCTATTCAGTACTAATTCAGTACATCTACCTTCCTTCTCTTGAACTTCCCAGTCTTGGCAAGTCATCATCACTATCGTATCGTCTTGGATTGTCGAAAAAGTAAGCTCTGGAACTGTAATTGTGACTATTTATCATGCCAGCAGGTGCCTGTGAACAAAGTATTAAATAGCATATGAATATTTCTTTTCAACTAAGAAAGGAGGCTGAGATCTAGAATGCTTTTTAGTTTTAAGCTTTGCCAAAAAACCCCAGAAAATTGATATAAACTTTCCATTATTTTTATAAAAATAAGGGGAACAGGCATTGGGGAATATTATGATATCATACCAAATTCTGGTTTAATCTCTGCGCCCGGAAAAAGAGTACCACTGACCATGCTGGCACATGTTCCCACAGAAAGAGGACCATTCCAAATACTATATACTCTTCTCCACTTATGTCTTCTAGATGAGCCTGTAAACACAGTATGACAGGGCCATTTTTAAACTGTTTTTTTTGCATAAACAGTCACCCGCCACAATTAATTTGCTTCAGGTAGGGTAAGTTAAAACACACCAACTAGGGGCACCTGGGTGGCTCAGTGGGTTAAGCCTCTGCCTTTGGCTCGGGTCATGATCTCGGGGTCCTGGGATCAAGCCCTGCATCGGGATCTCTGCTCAGCAGGGAGCCTGCTTCCTCCTCCCTCTCTCTCTCTGCCTGCCTCTCTGCCTACTTGTGATCTCGGTCTGTCAAATAAATAAAATCTTTTTAAAAAAAAAAAACAACACACCAACTATAGGCACATAAATCTCTAAATTCATTTTCCATAGTTTGTGGTTTTATGTCCCTTAAAGGACATAAAAATGCTTTGATGTTAAGTAAAATAAAAAGCTATTAACTTTTTCAATGCATCAGTTTGTGAAAATATTTTTTTTAAAGATTTTATTTATTCATTTGACAGACAGAGATCACAAGTAGGCAGTGAGGCAGGCAGAGAGAGTGGGGGAAGCAAGCTCCCTGCTGAGCAGAGAGCCCGACGTGGGGCTCGATCCCAGGACCCCGAGATCATGACCTGAGCCGAAGGCAGAGGTTTTAACCCACTGAGCCACCCAGGCACGCCATGTGAAAATATTTTTAATATATGGGTAAGTTGAAATGATCTCATTTTTAGGCCCCACAGTCTGAAGAGAGTTATAAAAGAGATGACTGGTTCTAGCTACTACATAGCTAACCTAATAGCACCTACTGAGTTACACCTGTTCACAAATGTCACAGGTTAAGTAGCTCAGCCCCACTACTATTTAAAAATATGCTTTGGGGCAAAAAAACCCCAAAACTGCTTTGGGGCCAAAACTTCATATTGAATTTGCTTTTATTCTGCTAGATGTTGGGAAAGAGAAGAGGCAAAAGGAGTGAAGAAAATCTGCCAGCTGGAACTACAGGTGAAAATTCCCTTACTGAGGAAGGAAAAAAATAAAACAAACGAAGAAAATTCCTTTTCTTTAGAAAGGTAACTGAAATTCTGATAAAATGATATTCCAGAATGTCTTAAATTCAGCACAAAGTTAATTAATGTAAAGACATGACACGAAGCTATGTCAAACTGCACTTTTAGGAAGGGGATGGAGAAAACTAGGAGGTTAAATATGATAGCTAGAGTACTAGGATTTACTAGAACAAACATCTGGACACCCAGAAACTATGAATGCTCTCCCATGATCATGACTGATAACACCAGATTTTCAGAAAAGATCCTTATTTAAGTATCTAAAACCGAACCAAATATTTAGGTTATATATAAGTCTTGGGTTTGAGAGAATAAATTTCATCCTAACAAGTTAAAAATATACCCATATTCACTAGCTAATGATAGGCAGTCAATTTATCTAGAAATAGTTCAACACTAGCCTTGAAAAAATCAGTAAAATACAGGACTATGACCAATAAATAGGTTTATGGCCCTATTAGTATTATCCACTAAAAGAAAAGAAAACACTCCTTTGGGAGAAGTTCTCTCTGAAGAATGATTTTTTTTAAAAAAGATTATTTATTTATTTGACAGACAGAGATCACAAGTAGGCAGAGAGGCAGGCAGAGAGAGAGGAAGGGAAGCAGGTTCCCCACTGAGCAGAGAGCCCGATGCAGGACTCGATCCCAGGACCCTGAGATCATGACCTGAGCCAAAGGCAGCTGCTTAACCCACTGAGCCACCCAGGCGCCCCTGAAGAATGATTTTAAGTGACACATGTAAATGAGGATTTTTAAGCATAAACTTTAAGTATGGTTACTGTCAGTAGCCAGAGATAAATGTTTGGAAGTCAAACACTTAAAATATTCTCTTATTTAATGCCAATTTCATTATTATTAGATCAGCAATACATGGTAGCTACTTACCTTATCTGAAAGATTATCCCAGCCATAATTAAATGGACTTTCTAATGTATCCTGAGATATGGTGATCACCACCAAATTATAACAAGCTCTTGAAGAGTAGAGAAGAATGACTACAGAGCCTACGACAACAGTCTGGCACAGAGACATACCCTAGAAGAGATAAAACTCGTCATCACGCAGCACTCCACACATTTGTCGAAAGCTGTTCATCCACATTCAACAGAGTCACCTCTTGCAGTGGTGACCTCACTGAGTGAGCATTTGGTGGAATAACTCTTGGTTATCCTGCTTTGCAATTCCCATCCTTAGAACCACTTGTGTTTATACTCCCCTATTAATACAAATAAGTTATTTGCCAACTTGGCCAATGGTAGCTGGAGGAAGATTTTGTCCTGCCAAGATTACCCTACTCCCTTAAGTAATATATGAATAAATAAATTGGTGAAGTCAATATTAATTAAGAGTAGTTTAGTCGTAATGAGAAAAGAATGGGAAATAGAAGAAAAAGGAATAGAAATAGAAGAAATTCCATTTCATACATTTAATTTCTAATGAGATACAAAATTAGAATAGAAATACAGCTCCTATGTTATTTGCTTCATTCTGTTAAAGAGTTGATGGTAGTCCCTTATTGAAGTCATTATGTTGACAACAAAATGATGTTGGCACTCAAATGCACTTTCAAATCCATAATATTTTAATAGCAAGACTTCCATTGTTACCCCAAATAGAAAACCTTATAATTTATTATTTAGTCATAATTTAGTAGTCATACTCAACTCGACTGTATTCTGGAAAAAGGTGCAGTATCACCTTTTTACAGGGATTATTAACCTGGGGTCTGTATTTCAATATAATTTGTTTCCTTTGTAATCCTGTTTATCTTATGCATTAAAAACATTATTCTGGGGGCGCCTGGGTGGCTCAGTGGGTTAAGCCTCTGCCTTCAGGTCAGGTCGTGATCTCAGAGTCCTGGGATCGAGCCCCGCATCAGGCTCTCTGCTCAGCGGAGAGCCTGCTTCCTCCTCTCTCTCTCTCTCTCTCTGCCTGCCTCTCTGCCTGCTTGTGATCTCTGTCTGTCAAATAAATAGATAAAATCTTTAAAAACAAAACAAAACATTATTCTGAGAAATGACACAACTGCCAAAGAAATGTACTGCAAAAACACCCAGAGTGCTGTTTTGGAAGTTTGTGTTCTGGTTGTCACATGACAGCATTTAGCACACAAGGGCAGGGGAGGCTAGTTGATCTGCAGTTCACGGGAGAGTTCTCCACATGAGAGAATTCCTCTCTAACCTTCTCTAACTTTCCAGGGTCCTCTTAGAGATTCATGAAGATGAAAAACCTGTTTGTAATGATCTGAGCCAAAACCCAATTATTTTTAATATAAACAATGTTTATGTTTGCATAGTTTCAATAGATGCCAACATTTCCAGATACTCATATAACACGTAAACTGAGGGAAATTTGTAATTTGTTTTGTTCAGAACTTTATCAAGAATGGCCAAAATTTGGAAAATCGTGATGCAGACAGCAATACTGTATGTGGTGTGTTGGGCAGCAACACAATACTCCATAACAGTCTGTGTTTGTAGCTGTCCCATTCAGTTTCTGTGTACAGATAACAAGCATCTGACTAGTACATCATGCCCCCAAATTTACATATTGAAATATTGGTCAATTGCTTTCCTTTTATTTCCTCTTTATATCCAGGGCAATTATGTTGAAATTTTGAAGTTATGTGTGTAGGCAGATTAATAAATTGTTAATTGCAGGATAGAAAGAGTTTATTAAAAATACTTATCAGAGGGGTGTGCTGGGTTTGATAGGATTGAGAACCATTATTGTAACTTACTTCTTTATAAGAACAACACATTTTAGGGGCATATGAGAAGAAGGAGAACTAAAAGATAAAAGGTACCTTGAAAGACGTTGAGAGAGTACCTTTTTAAGCTTAGTCACTACCATAACAAAAAGTGTGTGTGAAAATAAATAAAACCCTAGCAAGATTAAAATTATCTAAAGTCAAGTCTAAAATTTTCAATGGTGTGCATTTTTATTTTTGTGAATCCCCCCAAAAATTGTTAATAAAAAAGCTAATCTAAAACCAATCCAGATCCAATTTTAGAAGTACTGTATTATTAAAGAAACATTGGGTAACAAAAAGTTAGAATGCTGTAAGCATTACCATTCTTTAAAATAATCATAGGGGCACCTGGGTGGCTGAGTGGGTTAAAGCCTCTGCGTTCAGCTCAGGTCATGATCCTAGGGTCCTGGGATCGAGCCCCACAGCAGGCTCCCTGCATCGAGCCCCACTGCAGGTTCCCTGCATGGAGCCCCACATCAGGCTCTCTGCTCAGCAGGGAGCCTGCTTTCTCCTCTCTTTCTGCCTGCCTCTCTGCCTACTTGTGATCTCTCTCTGTCAAATAAATAAATAAAATCTTTAAAATAATCATAAGTAACTTTACAGAGAAATAAAATGACCACTAAATGGGCTTGATCCCAGACATAATACAGAGAGATTCTGCTTATACTTATAAATACTATAAAAACTAAAAAAAAAACACAAAAGATTGCTAGAAAAGAGCAAAGAATCAATAACACTGAGGTAATTAATAAAACAAGATTGCAGACAAATTACATACATATAACAATGAAAGAAGCCCACTAATTTAGAAAACAAAAGAAGATTCTTCCTGCAAAACACAGAATTACAAAACAAAACAAAGCAAAAAAGGATTCTGCAACATGGAAGCTGTTGTCAAAAGCTAAAGAAAATCTTCCTAAAATGGATAGAGTCATAACATACAATTCCACTCAGGAGCAGTCCTCAAGGTCTTATTTTCCCTTCCTCTATCCCTGTACTTTTTCAGAAATTCCATACCAGACAAGGAAAGAAGAGTTACACCTCACTCCAGGATGCCTATTACTAATATATTGGTATGTGTATCATTGACTATAGTTCAATTTTGTTTACAGGTATTTTTAAATGCAGGTATGAAGAAATTTCAATTTATCATTCACTGAGTTTTGACAAATGCGTACACCAATATAACCCAAATTTCTACCAAAATAGAGAACATTGCCATCACTCCAGAAAGTTCCGCATACCCCTCCCCCAACAGCCAAACCCTCAAAGGCATATATTCTCCTGCTTCTGTTTTTACAACTTAGTTCTGAACTTCAAATAAATGGGACCATTGAATATGAACTCTTGTGTAGGTTTCATTCAGTCGGCATGTTTTCTGCTTCATGCATGTTGTTGGATGTTTCAGCAGTTTGGTCTTTGTATTGTTCAGGTGGTTGATTAGAATGACCAACTCCTCCTGGTTTGCTCAAGAATTTCCTAGTTTTAGCACTGAAAGTCCCACATCCCAGAAAACTTCTCAGCCCCTGAGAAACCAGGACAGTTGACCACACTAATTCTAATAATTAGATGAAATTGTTTATATGACAGCTTCATCTGTTGATGCATAGTTTCTACAAACATTCTTATACAAGTCGTTTTGTGGACATGTCCTTTCACTTCTTTGTAGTAACTAAAAATAGAATTACTGGGTCATAAGGTAGGTATAAGTTCAGCTGTAGAAGAAACTGCCAGATCTTTTTCCAAGATGGAGGTACACTTTTACACTTCCAACAAAGTACGAGAGTTCTAGTTGCTCCACATTCTAGACAACAATAGCTTTCAAGCTTTCTAATTTTAGCCATGCTGGTAGATGTATAGTTGTATCTCATTTTGGTTTTAATTTGCATTTCCCCAAAGACTTATTGGCCATTTATATATCTTCTTTGTGAAAAATCTAGTCATATCTTTGACCACTTCTAAATTGGGTTATCTTTTTTTTTTTTTTTTTTGAGTTGCAGATCTCTATATATGCTGGAAATGAGTCCCTTGTCAGAAATATGTATTGCAAATATTTTCTTGAAATCTGTGCTTTGCCTTTGCATTTTCTTAGTCTTTTCTTTGGATGAGAAATTTGAACTTTTAATTAAGCTTAATTTATCAATTTATTCCTTCTGAATACTTTCTATGACCTAAGAGATCTTTGCTTACTCCCAAGTTATAAAGATGTTTTTCTGTATTTACTTCTAAAAGCTTTAGAGTTTTTTTCATTTATATTTAGGTCTATGATCCATTTAAAAATTCTTTTGTATGAGTATAGTATGAAATGAAGTTAGGGGTTCATTTAATTTCATTTAGATACTGTTTTTACAGCCTCATTTGTTGACAAGCTCCCATTTTCCTTTTGGATTGCTTTAGCACCTTTGTCATAAATCAAAAGACCTTATAAGTGTGAATTGATTTCTAGCTTTCTATTCTGTTCCATTGATCTGTTTGCCTCTTTTATGCTAGTCACACAGTCTTAATTATTGTAGCTTTATACTAAATTTCAAAGCCATGTAGTATAAGTCCCTGCTTTTTCAGGGCTTCTTTCTGCATTGTTCAATATAATAGCCATTAGCTTCATGTGATTATTTACATTTAAATTAAGTTAAATTATTTATTTACTTGAGAGAGAGAACATGCACACACACATGAGGGGCAAGAAGGGGCAGAGGGAGGAGTGGGAGAACCAGAGAGCCCACCAAGCAGGAAGCCTGACATGGGGCTTGATAATGTTTTGATCTCATCAGGATCTTGGGATCAGAACCTGAGCCAAAGGCAGATACTTAACTGACTGAGCCACCCAGGCACTTCCTGTAAGGGACTCTTAACGATAGGAAACATACTGAGAGTGACTGGAGGGGAGGTGGGTGGGGGAGATGGGGTAACTGCGTGATGGGCATCAAGGAAGGTGTGTGATATAGTGAGCACTGGGTGTTATATGCATCTGATGAATCACTGAACTCTACCTCTAAAAGCTAATAATACATTATATGTTAGTTAATTGAATTTAAATAAAAAATTTAAAAATTAAATTATCAAATCCTTTTTCACAATAGCAACCTTTCAAGTGCTCAGTAGTTACATATGGCTTGTTACAATACTGAATAATGCAGATATAAAATAATTTCATCATCACACAAAGTTCTATTAGGAAGCACTACTTTAAAAGTATTTTTAGGTCTTTTTCATTTCCACATACATTTTAAAATAAAACTGCCAATTTGTTTTTAAGAACCTCGTGGTAGAATTATGATTAGGATTGTTTTGAATCTGTAGATCATTTTGGGGAGAACTGCCATCTTAACCATACTGCATCTTCCAATCCATGAACAATGGTCTCCACTGATTTAAGTCTTCTTTAGTTTCTGTCAGAAATATTTTGTAGTTTTCAGTATAGAGGTATTGTTTTTCGGAAAATTTGTTCTAAGTATTATTTTTTTTTGATGCTAATATAAATGGGGTTATTTTTTGAATTTCATCTTCTAACTGTCTGCTCTTGATATATATAAAAATACAATATAATTTTGTATTTTGACCTCGTATCCTGAGAACTTGCTACATTCAAAGTCCTAGTAGTTATCTAGTTATTTAAATATTAAAAGATGTTTTATATAAACAATTCTGTTGTCTGCACTTAGAGACATTTTTACTTTTTTATTTCCAATTTTATAACTTTTGTTTCTTTTTGTTTGTTTGTTTTCTTGGAATATTGAATAGAAATGGTGAGAATGGGCATCCTTGCTTTGTTTCCAATCCTAGGGACAAAATAATACCTTAAGTATGATATTGATTGTAGGTATTTATAGAAGGTATTTTATCAGATTGAGGAATATTCCTAGTATTCTTTATATTCTTTATTCTGTTTTTCTTTAAATTATGGAGGGTGCTAAATTTCATCAAGTGCTTTTTCTACATCTATTTCAATTTATTATTTGTTTTTTTTCTTTGTTCTTTTTTTTTTAAAGATTATTTATTTATTTATTAGTTAGAGAGAGAGAGCGAGCACAGGCAGACAGAGAGACAGGCAGAGGCAGAGGGAGCAGCAGGCTCCCTGCCGAGCAAGGAGCCCGATGTGGGACTCAATCCCAGGATGCTGGGATCATGACCCGAGCCGAAGGCAGCCACCCAACCAACTGAGCCACCCAGGCGTCCCTCTCTTTTTCTCTTAATGTAGTGAATTAAATTGACTGGTTTTTAAATGTTAAACCAATGTTGCATTCCTGTGATAAATTCTTCTTGGTCATGATTTATTATTCTTTTTATATGTTGCTTAGATTCTGCATCTTTAGGTATAAGGGACACTAGTTTGAATTATTATTTGTTTTGTAAATCTTTGTCAAGTTTTAGTATCACAGTAATGCTGTCCTCATTATATATGTTGGAAAATGTTCCTTCCTTCTCTATTTTCAAAAGAATTTGTTTAATATTGCTATTATTTTTTTAAAAAATATTTGATAAAATTAACCAGTGAAACCATCTGGCCCTAGAGTTTTCTTTGAGGGAAATTTCTGATAACAACTTAGATTTCCTTAAGATATTTAAGATTTCCTTAAGATATTTATTTTGTGGTCCAGTGACCTTAAAGATTAAAATCAATATGATTAAAAATACTGAGATGTTATTTACCTATTGTACTCTAATTCTTTTTAGAACACACAGCAGGGTTTTCCAGAGGCTACATGATAAGTGATGTCAACATTTTGTGTACATGTGTATTCTTGTGTTTTCTAGAATTCCTGTTATAATAGAATTAAGGTATAAATATGTGCACTTTCAGAGATGAGCTCAGCGTGTTCTCTTACTTTTACTGGGCTCTTACTAGTTTTCTTTGGTTATACCTGTCATATCTGCTGAAACCTTATTATCATCCAATGTGTAATTATCTTGAATTCTTGTATCTCCATGGAAATATCAGGAATAGGTATTCCTGATAGATTTGTTTTACAATATTTAAGAGCTTTAAAAAATTTAAAATTTGGGGTGCCTGGGTGACTCAGTCCTTGAGTGTCTGCCTTTGGCTCAGGTTGTGATACCAGAATTCTGGGATTGAGCCCTGCCTCAGGCTCCCTGCTCAGCCGGAAGCCTGCTTCTCCCCTTGCCTGCTGCTCCCTCTCTGGCTGTCTCACTCTGTCAAATAAATAAATAAAATTTTTTTTAAGAAATTTAAAATTTGATATTAAATGCATTTTAGAAATTAATTACATTTTACTCTAAAGTGAAAACATATTTTTTCATAGTTAAGAATGAATTATTGACTTAAGAATGGGGAATTAAGGGCACCTGGGTGGCTCAGTGGGTTGGGCCTCTGCCTTCGGCTCAGGTCATGATCCCAGGGGTGTGGGATCGAGTCCCGCACTGGGCTCTCTGCTCGGCGGGGAGCCTGCTTCCCTCTTTCTCTCTCTGCCTGCCTCTCTGCCAGCTTGTGATTGCTCTCTCTATCAAATAGATAAATAAAATCTAAAAAAAAAAAGAATGGGGGATTATTTTTTAATGTATACAGAGTTTCAGTATGGGGTAATGAAATGTTCTGGAGATAGATGGTGGTGATGGTTGTATAACAATATGAATATAATGAATGCCACTGAACTGTACACTTAAAAATGAGTAAAATGGTAACTTTTATGTTATGTATATTTTGCCACAATAAAAAAATATTTCTCAACACACAAAGACCCTGTTTACCTCTAAGATGCTGAGAAAGATGAAAGTGATTAGAATTCTCTACCTCAAAGGAACTGGAAGAAACTGACTTGTTTTATCAAATAAAATGTTATGAAAACTATCTTTCAATTATCAACATTCGATAATTTACCTTATTGTGTCTTCTATGAGAGAAACTTTTTGAATAGTATTATGGCCCAAAGAGGCTGCAGCATCATTTTGAGACCAGTTGATCAGAGTTTAAAAGCAAAAGGAACTGAAAATTTAAATGCAGGTGTGGTGAGCACTTTAAATACCAAAAATTGTTTTTATAACTTTCTAAACTAGGAATGAAAAAGCCATTAAAACATTTCACAGACTACAAATATATGGCATTGGCTATCCATTGGCTGAGAAACCACACACAGTAGCTGAGAAACCAGTAAAGTCTTATACA
>RCUC01097980.1:0-11908 GCA_003697995.1 Taxidea taxus jeffersonii | reverse complement strand
GTCCATTGGGCAGCTGCGGTGGGGACGCCGTGCTGGCAGGCCCTCCCGGGCTCTGCCTTCATCTTCTGAAAGCATTTCCTCTGCCAAGTTGAACAAAATTGAACTTGGGCCTTTTTGACGACAGTTTCCAGAATCCAGAAGATAAACATGCAGAGCTGATTTCTGCTTTGTTTTCTGTTTCTCCGCCCCTTGTGCCGTCAACAGCTGCTTTGTCCGAAGTCTTTCCTTTCTGCCCCTGTTTCCCAGGGTAGCAGTATCACAGCAGCTTCTCTGTGCTGTTCTCCAAGTACACGTATGGAAATAAGAGTTTCCGGAGAAGCGGGGTGTCCGGGTTAGTGCCTGTGTTTAGAGCCTTGGCTGCACGGTTCCCTGGCACACTCGCTAACGGCAGATGCTAGTTTTTAACTGTTAGTGCATTATCATTGAATTCCGTGTTAAGGTTTAGGCAAATTATTTTTTGCTCATTATTTTGCAGTTTATTGCAATTTTGCAAATTATCTTTGCATGGAATGTCTCTCCTTGAGCACCACGTCCCGCTGGCTGTCAGAGCCCTCCCTGACCCATCCAGAGTTCCTCATGTCACCTGGATGTCATCCCCCCATAGGGTGGGGGTCCATGACCTGAGGAAGGGCAGAGAATTTTGAAGGGCAAATGGGACCATTACTTACTGGGTGGTGACTTCTCTTTCCTGGAGCTCCCGGTGGCTTTGCTCTCGTGCCTGAGTGCCCCGTGCTCCAGCAGAGGAGGGGAAGCCGTTGTACAGACGGGGCGGTTTGGGCCCCAGTCTCCGGATCAGGTGGCTGTTAGGCAGGTACAGATCACTGCACAGACCACCACCACCCCCCCCATTTCAGTGACACCGTGACTCCCCGCAGCCTGGCTTGAGGACCCTGGGCTCTGTGAGCAGTGTCTCCAGCCTGCCAGGCGGCGCTCAGGGCCACCACCAACAGTGGCATCTCCGCCTGAGCCTGTCTTTAGAAAGTGTGGATGTGGATGGGAGCGGCTGAGTCTGCGGCTCCCAGGCCCCCACGAGCGATAGAGCGATGACGCAATGGCCCTCCCTCACCCACAGAACGTTCTCTGAATCTCTGGCCCATTGCCTCTGCTAAACACAGTGAAGGTGTACCGTCCGTACCCTTACGAGGTGACTCTCTCGTCCTTCGTCTCTGGCGATTCTGCAGCAGCCAGGTGTCAGCTGTACCCTCCCTCGTGCCGCGGCTTGTACGGTGCTCCGCTGAGAATTTATCTCCTCCCACCTCGTTTTTGTGCCTTTGACTTTTTTTTTTTTAAGATTTTATTTATTTCTTTGATAGAGAGATCACAAGTGGTCAGAGAGGCAGGCAGAGACAGAGGGGGAAGCAGGCTCCCCACTGAGCAGAGAGCCCGATGCGGGGCTTGATCCCAGGACCCTGAGATCATGACCCGAGCTGAAGGCAGAGGCTCCACCCACTGAGCCACCCAGGCGCCCCTGTTCTCACCTCTTGATAGACTTTCAGTTCCAGAAATAGATTATGGTGACCTTGTTGTGGGCTCTGACACGCACGTTTGCCGCAGGCCAGGAGAGCAGAGCAGCCCCAGGGGTGACACCTCCCCCGGGGGCTGGCAGGGTGGAGCAGCCCGTCACCATGTGTGTGTTCCATGTTTCCCGAACATGCCCGAGAAGGAGGCTTTCTTGGGGGGAAGAGTCTCTGGCCCTTGAAAACACAGGTGCTGGGGCTCTCCCTGCCGCAGATGACACAGTAACACTGCAGACCCGAGCAGGAGTCCTTGGAGGGCCACCCCAGAAGCAACCCCAACCCCCCCTGTGGCTGGATTTGGTCAGAGTCTTGCTCCCGAGAAAGGGGGTGAAATGATTCTGGAGGGACCAGGAACCCCAGGGCGCCTCCTTGGCCGCCTCCCGCGGGGGGTGCCCAGGACTGCCGTGGGTGAGCCCCACTTAGCAGGCTCTGCGAGACGACGGCACGTCATCACAGCTGCTCCCGGCGGGCAGAGGTCTCCCACGCTGTCTCTGCTCGGGGCTCCTCAGCTGGGGGCTGAACCTCCATTTTCACCAAGGACCGCCCTGGCTTTGATCAAGCCTTTGACTGCATTTTTGACCGGGTTTTGGAGTTTACCAGAGGGGCTGGAGTATTCTGCAATCTTTTTTCTTTTCTTTTTTTTCTTCTGCAAAAGTAGTTTTGGCCTGACTGTAAAACTGTATTGTTTATTTTTTTTTTAAATAGATCATAGAAAAATACCTAAAGAAGAAAGCAGGGGCACCTGGGTGGCTCAGTTGGTGAAGCTTCTGCCTTCAGCTCAGGTCATGGGCTCAGGGTCCTGGGATCAAGTCTCGCAGCAGACTCCCTGCTCAGCGGTTGCGGGGGGCCTGCTCCCCCCCCCCAACCCTCCTCCTCGTGTGTGTGCACACGCGTTCTCTCTCTCTCTCTCTCAAATAAATAAACAAAAATCTTCAAAGAAGAAAACCAAGTTAACTTCCAAACAAGAATTATTTAAGTTGCCATATTTCATTCCCATGCCCGTGTTGCTGCTGCACTGACCAGAGCTGAGTGTGCGGGCAGCACCATGTCTGTCACCGCCTGCTCCCTGCTGCCCTGGCTGGCCGAGCTCACAGCCATGTGAGTGGCCCCTACCCAGGGCTGAGGGGTCAGTTCGAAGGTGGAGTGAGCAGACGAGCGGATAGGATCGCAGCCTCCGTTCACAGAGGAGGGACGAGGACCAGGCAGAGAAGGTTGGGTTTTGAGTTTTTGTTGGTGTGGCAAGGACCGAATAGAGCCAGAGCCTGGTCAGGGACAGTGGTCATCGCACCTTCAGAAACCTCGACAGTCTGCTTCCCTTTGCTCTTCCTGTTTCGAGCTTGTATTTTGATTCCTGCCCTGTTGG
This sequence comes from Taxidea taxus jeffersonii, assembly GCA_003697995.1. Taxonomy (NCBI): domain Eukaryota; kingdom Metazoa; phylum Chordata; class Mammalia; order Carnivora; family Mustelidae; genus Taxidea; species Taxidea taxus. The sequence continues at coordinate 9,028 of RCUC01097980.1, read as the reverse complement.
TCCACCTGTGTTTTGCACCCCTCCACCGATGGCCCCTATCCTCGCCGTGAGGGCGTCCTCACAGCCTGACGAGCCCTGTGGCTGCAGCCTTCCTCCTGCGGTTTTGGCTGTTCTAGCAAAATGTATTAAATTATTAATAAAATTCGAAAAAAGCATTAAAAAATAATAATAAACTTGTCAGAATCCCTTGATTTGGGGATTGGAAATGTAAGCTTTTCAAAACCTTGTCCTGGACAGTCTAATTTTCCTCCCAAGTTCTTACAGAAGTCTGGGCTTCTAGCCCCTCTGGCTTTCTAATTGCAGATGGAGGTATGTGGGAGCCGCCGTGGGCTGTGTTGAGGACAGCTGCCTCCTGGCCACCTGGAACACAGGGCTGGAGCCCCCCCGGGCTAGAGGGGCCCTGTGGGTGGTCTGTGGAGTCCTGTTCTGTGGGCCTCCCGGCCTTGCCTTCAGACCTAGAGGCCTGGCCATGTTCCCACCTTCCTCCCCACAGATCAGGACCCAGGGGCAGATCTGGGCCAGGGTTAATTCTCCACAAGGTTTCTGGAAGACGTGTCATGTCTTGTGAATCCAAAGGACTCATTATCAAGTATTTGCTCCCCAATTCTTGACTGTTTCATTACTTAAAGGACCCGGTAACAACGTCAAAAGAATATTTGGGTAGAAGACAGGGGTCCTTGAAGACCGCCCCAATCCAGGCTCTTTCGTCCTTCTTCCTCACTCCCTCTGCTCGTGAGAACACCGGTGTGCTGTTGGCTACTTGCTGTGTGCCAGGCCTTGCGCTTGGTGTCCTCGCTGCATCTGGGCTCAGAGACTTCCAGGTCCCCCCACACTGTCCTCACAGCCCATTCTCCAGCCAGGCCTGGCCAGCTTCAGATCCCACACCATTCACCATGACTCTAAGCCCTCTGGTCTCTGCATTTGATCTGTCACCATCACACTTGTCCATGGGGCAGTGGTTAATGTGTGGTGTGCCGGGATGTTGTGTGTGCTTCCAGTCACTTCGCTTTCTGTTCTCGTTTACGTCTCTGAAGAACCCTGTGCGCTGTGCTCTGTAGTTACCCGGTGCTCCTTGATGAGAGCAGGCCGATGCACGGCGATGAGAAGTATCCTTCCAAGAATGTTTGCCTCTGACCACACCATAGTCTGTTCAGCGGTTCTTCGCCGTAGGGAGCTCTTTGGCTGTTTACAGTTAGGTTATGGTTTTGGTTTTTGTAACCAAGGTCAGAGTAACAAGGGAGAAGTTGATCTTTTTTTCTGGATGTCTTAACATAAGCTGATAAAGCAGTTCCCAGTTTTTTTCTATTACATCATTGTGTTACCCTGTATCCATTTTATGGCCCACGGTGGCTGCTGCAGTTCCTGCCATCACACTCGCACTCTGGCCATTGGGAAGGGGAAGATGTGATGAAGACGCTCTGTTCCTCCTGAGGGCATGACTGTTTGCATCTCATTGACCAGCACAGTCTCTTGGTGCAGGAGAGGCAGAGAAGCGCTGTGTTTAGGCAGACGGCTGTGTGCATAGCTGTTCACTGTCGGAGCAAGAGGATGTGTGTCCAGTGAAGTAGCTGTCTCTGCCATAGTCCACCTCTTGGCCACACACACATGTGTCCCTTCAGCCAAAATAAAAACACTCCTCCCTGTCATCAGAGGAAGCTGCCCAAGTCCCAGTCAGTGACTGGACCCCGTAAAATGCAGGATCTGTGGTGATGAGCACGTCCCTCATCAGGACGTTCCAGGTGGTCCCTCTGTGGAATGCCGAGGCGAGTAGAAGGCAGAGGAAAGCAATCTCAACTCCCTGCTGGAAAAGAGAAGAACAGGAACCACCCTCACTGGTCATAGATGTTCTCAAAAGCATGTCCTTGCAAGGCCATTGCTGGGTCTGCATTCTGGAAGGATCTCTGCCCACCAGCCTCCCTGGTCTCGTCAGAAGAGGGCCGTAGAGATTATGTGCTTCCTAGCAGCCCATCCCACCTGGTGCAGGGACCACAGCAGGGACCTCTGGAGGCAGGTGTCATTCTTGAAAACTGGTCTTTTGTTTACTGTTGTCTGGTGCGGGCCCTCTCTGCCAGTCTCCCATGAGTGGGGGCTTCTTTGAGGCTCCCCGAAGCCATAGGCTTGCCAGGCTGGTTCCTGTTCTCTAGCCAGATGGCAGCCGCTCGAAGAAGACACAGCACCCTCTTCTGCAGCCCATCGCGTTGGGCCACTACAAGCCACGCCGACGTCCCCATACATCTGGTCCCGGTGGCAGGCTCTGTCCACGCCAGGCCTGCTGTCACATGCTGCCAGGAAGGGTGAACAGATTGCGGCCCGTGACGCTCTCCTCCTCACCTCCTAGCCAGCCGGCTTGTAGCGAACACTGGGTTCTCTGATGGTTAGGAAGTTGGTACAAAAGCCACGGGTCTGGTCCTAGGATCCCGTGCCTTCTTCCCTGTAGCTTCCTGCGAAGGACTCCTCTGTAGAACTCTTGTTCCAATGTGAACGTCTTGGCCAGAGCCACCAAAATTTTCTATGTCCTTTCAGGAGATGTTTTCTAGTCTCATCCAGCCTTCCTTCTCGAGTTTTCTTTTCTTTGTACGTCTCATTGTCCAGGTTTCTTGTTTTTCCCTGGAGGTGTCTTTTGGGGCCCTCACTCCATTGGCAGCAGGTACCTTTATCTTGGGAGACAAGTGGTCTGCCTTCTCTTCTGTTCCGGGTCATCTGTTTCTCTGAGGCTGCCCCCCCTCGTTGTTTGGTTCCTGTCTTCCTGTAAGAGATGCTCCCCAAGTGTCTGTTCTTTCCTGGCTTTCCATCCACACGTAAGAGCTAGGTCCTCCCACAGACTGCTGCTGCACCTGCCAGGGTGGTCTGCTGGCTGGTTCCTTGTCACCGGGGGCAGGACACAAATGCCCGTCTGCAGCCTTCGTCCTGGGCTGTCATCCGCTGGGGGGTGTTGGGAAGATTGGGGGTGGCATGGCTGGCATGCAGAATTTCAAGCATCCATAGTCAGTGCAGGATGTCGTCCTCATTCATCTTGCGGTTGCCCAGACCCATCCGCTCTGCTGGGACGCGGTGGGGCAAGTGGCAGGCTAGGGGGCTGTGGCAGCTTTGGAGGGGAATGCTCTGTTGCCTTAATTTTTTAAATTTTTTTGGAAAGTTTCACATGGAGTTCTTTCTCTCTCTGCCTATTTCCTGTGTCTAGAATGAAGATCACTGTACTTGCATTTGTGTTGGTAAGGATTAGAGGAGCCCTTTTCCAACAATGTCCTGGCTGGTAGGGCTGGTGGTGGGATTCCATTTTAAGGACCAGGTGGAAGCAACAGTAAGCGGCCACCCCAGTCACCCCTAAATCCCTTAAGCTCCTTCATGCCTGAGCAGAGCGGGAACCAGCCTTCTGGGCCATGACCTTTGACCTGCTGCTGAAGAGGGCAGCTTGGTGTGGAACCAGGGCCGCCGTGGTTTGGCCCAATTTCTAGGGGCCTTTGGCCTCCACGTGGCCCCGGGAACTGCGTGAGCCTGGGGCAGACCCTGAGCGCGGGAGCTGTGGGGCACGAACATTTTTTCAGAGGAGCCTGAGGGACGTGTGATTCATGGAGCTCACAACTAACCCACTTAAGTTGAACAGTTCTCTCCTGTTTTTCTCTCTGTTTTCTCTCTTGGTGGTTTTCTCTCTGTTGACAGTTGTGCAGCTCGCATGAATGTGGATTTTAGAACGTCTCTGTCACCCGTGAAAGCCAGCTCCCCCCGCCCCAGCCCTGCACCAGCACCCAGTTCCTCTCTGTTTGTAGGTGAGGGCCAGCGTGCTGCAGGGGGATGGGAAGGGCTATCCCTCCCAGGGTGGGTGCATGGCGGTCCGGGACGTGCTGCAGGCTGGGGCAGGACGTGCGGGCACACACACGCACGCACACACATGCACACAAGCCCACACACGCTCCTCTATACTGCAACCCCCAGCGCTGAAGGTGGGGCGCCGTGTGCGATTGGGGTCAGGTCGGACGTGGAGCACCTCCCAGAGAACAGCTTTAATTGCAAAACGTGCTCATTAAAACACCAACCAGGGCCCGAAACCGGAATGGAAATATTATAGGGAGAGAAGTAATTGGTGAACCCAAGAGCACCCTGGGGAGATGTCTGTTTAAAATTAAGTAGCTTCCTGGTGTTTCTCCTCCTAGGTAGGAAACAGTTTGCCTCGGGGTAATTTCTGGAAGAGTGGGTCAGGAGCTGCTTTTGAAATAGCTGTTGCAGTAAATAATAAGAAAATGTTTATTGTTAAACCTTAATTGGGAATGACTCTTACAGTAGGAAATTGCCCTGTTTGAATCAGTTATAGACGGTGTTTGATTTCCCTACTAATTTGCTAACCCAAATGCCTGACCTACAAAATGTTGTGTTTTGTTTTACTAAAACTCCACCTGTATGCATGTATTATCTGGAACTTTTGTCTTTTAAACTGGAAGGTGCTTAGGAGATCATCTCGTGTGTTCAGAGCCTCCCCTTTCGTTAGCTAAGAACGGAACTATAGAGGTTGGGGCACTGAACTCAGGAGCGGTTCTTAGCCCCCGTCTTCCTACAGGCTGTTTCCCAGATTCTCAGTTTCCATCCCGACACCTCGCCTTCATGGGGGGCCCAGAACCCCGCCCCCCCAGGCACCTAGCTCACTTCCCAAGAATTGCCCTGGGGTCTGGGAGCGATGCAGCCCGGGGGCCGCCCCGGCTGCCTAGAGCCTGGCTTCCCCACCCCCATTCCCGGGATCCTGCGCCAACTCTCGTCTTCACCCTCAGCCCTGTTTTCTGATGTTCCACTCTGCCTTGTGACCTGTCATAGGCCAGAAGCCACATCCTCTTTCCGGTTGCCCTGATGATGTAGGGTGCTGTGAGTGCGCGCTCCTGCGGGGGCTTTCACGGCGCGGCCTGGCACAATGCCGGGCCCTTCTAGCAGGTAGTGGAATGGAGTTTATTGTGTCTCTTCGCAGCTGCCAAAGGAAGAGACAAATGGTTAAGGACAGAAACACCGCCTTTCAGTATTCGTCGTTCTTGCTTCTGTGTGTAACACTGTGGCACAGGGCTGTGTGCGCGTGTTCGCGCGTGTTTGCGTGTGCGTTCTGTGTGTGTGTGCACAGCTGTGCATGTGCACGGAACCCTCAGCCAGATTCCCTGTTGCAAACTCTTTCCTTCCTCCTCTGGTTCGGGGACAGCAGCGGTCCTCGGACGGGAGCTGGGACGGATGTTGGCTCCATGCCCTCCAGGTCTGGAGAGCCCAGAGGTCTCAGAGAGCATCATAGGGAAGTGTGTGATGTAACTTTCTAGCCAAAATACTAATGAAGGAGGTTTCTGTTGGGTTGTGGGAAAACTAAGGAAAGTGGAAGCAACATCAAACGTCTCTTGACTGTGGCTTACAAGAGGAAAATTGCAGAATGTGTTTGGATGACCACAGGTGGCCTTACGCAGGGGCCTGTCGTGTCCACATCGACAGGGCAGACGCCCCACCCCGGCCCTGGCACGCTGGTGTTTGGACTGCATATCCCAGAACTGAAATGGTGTCAGAATCTCTTTGTTGTGATTCTAGGTTTGGAAATACAAAGCTGGCGCCTGTGGGCCAAACACTGGCCTGGCGCTTCGCTCCCCGCCTTTGTGGAGATGGCCAGTCCCCGTGCTCGGGCATCTCTGGAAGAATGAGTACTGGCCAGTCGAGCCAGTTTGAGTTATTGACTTCCCCTGGGAGGTTCGGGCGGCCTGGCTGTTGGAGCAGACGCCAGCGTGTGCTGCTGAGTCATTCCAGGAGCTGGGGCTTCCCGAGGGGAAAGCTCGAGTACCCCGTGCGACCACTCCAGACGTTCACCGCCTCTCGTGGGCCCACCTATTTTGACCTACTCTTAAGTCAGGTTTTTTATTTTTATTTTTAAGATTTTATTTATTTATTTGACAGACAGAGATCACAAGTAGGCAGAGAGGCAGGCAGAGAGAAAGGGGGAAGCAGGCTCCCCACCGAGCAGAGAGCCGAATGCAGGGCTCGATCCCACGACCCTGGGATCATGACCTGAGCTGAAGGCAGAGGCCCCAACCCACTGAGCCACCCAGGCACCCCAAGTCAGGTTTTTTAAAAACAATTTGACGAAGAGGAAAGGGGAATTCAGATGAAGAGAGTGAATGCTGTGTCCCCGGGAGTCTGGAGGTATCCCTGCCGTGTAAATCGTGCTGTTGAGTTAACACGGGCAGGAGCAGGCACGCAGCCCGTTGGCACACCCGGCGTGCTCCAGACACCTTTCGGGAACAGTCGGGAGCACCCTGGAGGTGGGAGTGGACACACGTCCCCTCCCGTCCCCCAACCACACCCCCCCTTGTCTTACAAAGAGCCTTTTCTGAGCAGTTGCTACAGGCAGGACTGTCCTCTCTGCTCTCATTTGGGTTAGCATCTGTTTGTAACTAAAGTTGCAGTTAGCAACCTGTTGATGACTCCTGCGTCTGGAAGTCAGGTGTGCTGGATACATAATGTCCAGATTTTACACAGACGTTTCTTGGAGGCGACCTTGGTCTAGGCGACCTTGGTTAGGTGTCACAGGGTGTGGCTGGGTGTGTGCGGCTGCCTGCCAGCAGAGGCCCAGAGCTGAGAGCTGGTGGCACAGGGTGTCACGGGGCTATTCCTCTGCGGGGTGCCCACTGGCCCAGCTAGGGTGCTACTGCCCCGTGGTCCTGCTCCACAGCTTCTCGTGGCACCGCCTGTCTTTATGCTCACTGCTGAGCGGTGACCATGGTGGTTCAGCTTCCCGAAGCGCTCTCTGTGAGTTAGTGAGCCCCACTCGGGTACCCCTGCAGCCATCCCGGTGGGTGGGAGGTAGCGGCACGTCTCAGCCTCTGCTCGGGCCCCGCTGGGTTCCTACCTCTGTCTTCACGTGTGCAGGAAAAGGAAAACCCGTATCGGTGTCAGTAAGTGTCCCAGATCGGACTTTTGCTTCACTCCATGAACCCAGAGTGACACCGGGGTTCTGTGACATCAGGCGACCCCACCATCGTGGTGAACTAGAACATTCTGCGGCCACCTCGCCGCCTCCTCCCTGTCTCTCCCATGCTAACACGGGCTCTCCTTGTTGTAGGTGCACTTTCCGATTCCCCAGCACGGCCATAAAGATCCAGTTCACATCGCTGTACCGTCCGGAGGAGGCCCCAGCGTCTCCCCTCCGGCCCCTCTACCCGCAGATCTCCCCTCTGAAGATTCACATTCCGGAGCCGGATCTCCGCAGCTTGGTCAGCCCCGTCCCGTCCCCAACTGGCACCATCAGGTAAGCGCCACCCGCCCCCCCCCCAGCACAGGGGTACCCCTGCTCTGGCCGTCTGTGTGAGAAGCAGGAGGGGGACACAGGCGTTCCAAGTCTTGGATAGCACCCAGTAGGTCTCTGGAAAACTATAGGGGCTTGGAAATTTTGAAATTATTTTAAGTGCATCAGGGGATCTGACGCCTTAAATCTCCAGAGAATTCTCTCCTGGACTGGAGAGTCCCTGCTGCACGAATCACTTCTTCAGTCTGCCGCTCTGTGTCTCAGGAGCTTTCTCGAGAAGCAGCACAGGTGTGGTTGCTCTAAAGACACAGATTGCACTTTCATCTGTGCATGGCAGGACTTGAACTTTTTCTAAACTTCATTTATGAAATTTTAGGACTTGATCTAGAGTCAGAAGGAGAGAAAGTCCTCAGACGATCTTGTCCTTGGTGTGGTGTACAGAGTCCTTGGGGGAGGGTTTCGGGGAGATCCTTGTAGGGAGGGGCTAGCTGGGCTCTCGACTTCGTGTCCTGCCCACTCTCCGTGCGGTGCTCGTGCTGGTGTCACGGCCTTGGCACCGGCAGCCTGCCCGTGGCTGCTGCGTCATCAGTATGAATGTCAGACCTGGAAAAGGCAGGTCATGTCTGAGTCTGGTTTTGCCCCCACATACCTCCTGCAGGGCTCTCGGTCCTCAGGGGTGTTTTCCAAGCCACACCTGGAGAACAGCTGCTGCTTGGGTGAGAGCTTTGCTGTCCCCACAGCCGTCTGGTCAGACGCTGTGCCATCCCTCGCTAAGGGATGCTCTGGTGGCCCTCACGTTCTAGAACCATGTGTCCCTCGGTCTTTCTGGAACATTCGTGCCTGTTCTCCTGCTAGGACACGTTGCTGACATGCTGGGAACAGCTTGCGTTGAGCTCGCTTGGAGTCCGTCTCCTGAAGAGCCAGGGACGAGGTGTGTCTCTCTCTCTCTCGGAGGGAGTGACAGCGTTGATCGTTGCGGGGCCTGGAACTCAAGCGTGGGCCCCCGGTTCTGGTTCTGGCCCTGGCCATTTATCTAGTGGGAGAACCAGGGACCTCCTTGGGCCTTGTTTTCCTTGTCGTGAGCCCAGAGGCAGATGTCCTGGCTCTCGGAGATGGGATGAGCGGCAGCATCCTGTGAGCCACATGCACATGAGGTCCTGTGCTCGGCACGATGCTGGCAATGTCGCTCACTTCAGGTTCCTAGAATGACTGTGCTCTAAAGCCCTGCGTGGAACGTGTTACCTTGTTGTTCCAGGCGGCGAGTTGGAGCTTAGTCTAGAGCAGGAGTTTGATGCTCACACATGGAAATATCCCTGCACTTATGTATCTGATTTATCCACGGGTAGGAAGCGACTCAACGGGGAGATGAGGTGGCCCTAGTGGACGAGGCTCTGGCTCTTCCTCGCACAGCTGACGGGCCGCTCCGGACCCGGCAGCTCACCGGAGCAGGAGGTCCTGGCTGGAACTTGTGCACAAGCACTCAGGGCATCAGTGTCCCTAACAGCTGCGAGGCAGGACCCCCTCGGGGTCAGACGCGCGGTCACGGTGGAACGTCATTTGGCCATAAAAGGGGATGAAGCGCGGACACGTGGCGGAGCGTGGCCGCCCAGTGGGAACACGATGCGGAGTGAGGGTGGCCAGCCTCCACCGTTAGGACACTGTTGACAGGAAACGTCTGGAGCAGGCGGGCAGCTGCGGGGCTGGGGGTCGGAGGGTCGGCTCGCCAGCTGCTGTGGCCTTTGTTTCTGGGGTGATGATGGAAACGCCGTGGGCTCA
>RCUC01097975.1:0-18647 GCA_003697995.1 Taxidea taxus jeffersonii | reverse complement strand
CTTCCAAATCTGAGGAAAACTTGCTGGTAGAATGAAACTCAAAGTAATTCATAATGGCACTGGTTGGCTTGCTAGACTGGTTTTTCAGCTAATTTTTCAATGACATAGAATGACTTATCTCGTTACTAAAACAAATACAATATGCTAATTTTTGAAGATTTACTAAACACCTAGTGCTCTTTTCTGCTTCTCAAATCAACACACGCATTTAAGTAATGTAACTTCTCTAAATACCTTTTTGTTGTTGTTGTTCATTTTTTTCTTGTCTAGTTACTCCTATGAAGATATATCTCATTCAGACATTTGCTTGGTTGGGATTCTGTCTTCTGATCTTATTCAGATTTTAACTGAAATTTATTTGATGTTCTTATGTATGTATGTATGTTATTTTTCTGTGTACTTTTGTCCCTGGAGAATCAAAGTGAAGATAAAAGACAAATTGTGAATTTTTGTTTTCACTTTTGCCAAGATGGTGACTTGTTAATGCTCAGAATATCCTAAGATAATGATTTAAAACTCTATGGGGAGAAACCTTCCACCAAGAGGCTTTTTTATATTGGTTACCCTATCTGGTGGAAACAACTATCAAAACAAACAATTTCATTTTCATAGAATCATATCTTAACTAGTCCAGTCTACTTGAAGGCTCATATTTTTCCTGGCAACTGAAATTTCATGAGGTCTTAGTTTTTTTCTTAGTGACCAATCTGCGTATTAAAGATCTCTTGTGGGATGCCTGGGTGGCTCAGTTGGTTAAGCGGCTGCCTTCGGCTCAGGTCATGATCCCAGCGTCCTGGGACCGAGTCCCACATCGGACTCCTTGCTCAGCAGGGAGCCTGCTTCTCCCTCTACCTCTGCCTGCACTCACTCTCTCTCTCTCTCTAACTAATAAATAAATAAAATCTTAAAAAAAAAAAAAGAAATGTTTTAAAAAATAAAAAAAAAAGATCTCTTGTATTCCTGTCCCCCTCAAAGTACCATGATCCTAAGCTGAATGAATCCTCATTGTTAGAAAACAACATCTACTCTCTCTTGATAGTAGGACCATAATATTGTTCTTGAGTCAGTCTTGAATGTTTTATATTACTCTCCCCAACCTCACAAAGAGCCAAGGTTTATTTAATATTTCAACTAACAAATCAGGTTTTTTTTGCAGGAACTCCAAGGGTCAGTGCCTTACTTCCTCCAGGCTGGAATAGTCCCTTGTGTCTACACTTGTCCTGGTTGGAGAATCACATTTGGGTATTTCTGATTGAGGGCTGTTGATGAAACTTCCAGAATCTATGCCCTCTGGAGCCTCGATGTCTAGTATTATTGCTCCTTCTCACCTAAAACTTTGTTTTCCTCTACTTTTGAATTTCCTAGGACTGTGATTGCCAAAGAAATTCCTCTTTGCCATCTGTAGTCCAGCAGTAGTGAGCCCCCCGTGCTGCTTCCTCTGATGTCCCATTTCCATTCTGCTCTTCTTTAATGTAGACACTGCTGAATTTTGAAAACCTTGAACTGCTCACTGAATGGATTCCTTTTCTTCTCTACCACATGTAGGGATAAAACTGTTATCTCTGCTTTCATTTGTTTTCTTATATACCCTTCCAAATTGAGCCCAGTGAAACTCCTTATGAACCTATGAAATTAACATTTCTGATTCTGATAAAATTAACTATTTTTTTCCAAATAAACATTGCCATTATTAAGGGCCTTATCTCTCTAAGGTAATCTCTTCTGTTGGTCTATTACTACATCCTGATCCTTTTGTAATGTTCCTCTATGGTTTTCCAAGCCATAACCCTCCAATTCTCTGACACCCACCAGATGTCCTAGAATTCAATTAAATTCTGACATTAACTACCCATAGTTTATGTAGATCCAAGAAGGGTTCAGAATCACTTCCCTCACATCAGATGACTACCCAGGCTACCATGCTTGTGTCTGGAGAATTCTAAAGTCAGGTCTTCCCATGACTTCCTCTCAGCTTTAATAATACGCTAGATTCACTCACAGAACTCAGGAAAATGTGATCCTTACCATTAAAGTTTACTATAAAGAATAAAAATGAACAGATAGGTCCAGAAGGGTCCCAAGCACAGAAGCCTCTGCACCCTGAAAGTGGGTTATGCCATCCTCCTGGCACATCATGATATGTTGACCAATCCAGAAGCTTCCTTCCCCTTATTATTTCAGAGTTTTTAATCTAAGTTTCATTGTATAGTCATAATTAATTAAACCACTGGCCATTTGTGATCGAACTCAATTTCTGGCCCCCTCACCTCCTTGGAAGTTGTGGATAGGGCTGACATTTCCAACCCTTTAACACCTTGTTAGCTGGCGACCAGCTCACATCTTGAAGCTATCTAGGGGCCCACCAAGAATCCTCCTGTTAGCACAAACACAGGGATGGTCAGAAAGGGCTCATTGTGCATAACAGAAGACACTCCTATCAATCAGACAGTTCCAGAGTTTAGGAACTCTATGCCAAGAACTGGCAACAAAGAAAAATCTACATTTTTGTTTGTTTGTTTGTTTGTTTTGTTTTGTTTTGTTTTATTCTGTTTTTTACTGTATCATAGTTCCTTAGAGACTCATTCCATGTCTCCTGGAATATTCTAGTTTTATAAATTTGGGGAGATATACATACATTTCAACAGATCTGGAGGAAAAGTAGTCAGAGAGAAGCTGCACTTGAGCTCTCCTCATGGAAGGATTAAATAAAAATGTACTGCATACCTAAAATGCTCCAATAAAGGCAACTATCTTTCAAATTAGTAAATTATTTCATAGGAAAATAAAAACAGGAAACAAAATAACACGCACTTTGATCTATTTCAGCTTGAATGAAACGGCAGTCAATAATACACTGTCCAGATATAGTGTCTATATTATAAGAAATATTTGTTAAAAACAATAGTAATTAAAAAAAACAGTTCTTTATGGATTCCAAACATTAACATTTGTCTGTTCTGCTTTAGTTCATCAGGTCCAACTGGTTCACTTTTGTAAGTGGGTCAACTTGAAAACGGAAGCCTTGGACAACAGCATTGTTTTCTAAGGTGAGTGAGGGTGATTACTCCTCTTGAGTTCCATGTCCATCTACTAGCTCTTTCTCAGGTATCAGTTTCTTGCCTCTCTACTGTACTGTTCAGGCTTATTTCTGGTGGCCACTGAGACCCTGCATTCTTGTTTTGCTGTTGGAGTTTTGTCTGTGTACATGTATTGTTATGGGACATGGTATTTTGGATTTCTAAGGCAGCTCCAGATTTCATTTATAACTCGAGTTTTGACAATTTCCAATCATTTGTTTGGGAAACTCCACAGTGACAAAAAGTCCTAATAACCTAGCCAGGGCATGACTCTTTCTTCGATACTAAGTCCTAGGCATAAACTATAGAAAAATGACACTTACATTATATTGTGCTGATTTATTGATATGACTTTTCACCATCAGCTAAGAACTCCTTGGAGTTAAGGTTATTTGTTGGTCATTTTAATACACCAATCTTAACACAGAACTTGGTACATGGTTGAATAAACCAATAGGTGAATAAAGGTATAGATTTCAAATATGAGGCATATTGTGATATATGTGATATATATATGTGATCACGCAATACATTGTGATATATTTACCTTCCAATGGAGGAATTAACTGAAAGCTTACTGGACGGGAAACAAAATACTGTTTTCAAACTTACTTGTGGACCAGAAGAGGATGATTAGGTAAGTCAAGAGAAATAGTGCATACAATATATTAGCCTAGGTAATAGTCATGCTACTTGGGTGGGGGAAGCAGTTTTACTAATTATATTTGAGGTTTTTGTTACCTGGGAGAATATTCTTTTAACCAATGAAAGTGAACTTCATGAATGAATTATGCATTTTTCATGATCCAAATAAAATGTTAAAGATAAAGTTATAAATTCCCTCCCTTCCTTCATAAATATATAAAAAATCAAATCCAATTCGCACTTGAGTAAGTGGATCACTAAAAATTATAGCATATCACAAATTACTTGGAATTGTGAAGCATGCTAATTCATATTTTGGAATAAATTCTAAGTTTGTCAGTATGAACTTAAATCAATCTTCATTTTTACCACTTTATATTGACTATCAAATCATAGGGTATTATCAGAATAATTTTCATGAAAGATAAAATTAATCTTTATTTTTCAGTTTAAAGTACTACCAGTAGATAAGTCATATCCCTTTAGATTAACAGCTAATTATTTCACAAATAAAATTCAAGTTGTTACTGTCTGTGGACATACCATATAAATTAAATTACTCATTGCTTTTGAAAAACCTAAGTTATTAATGTGCTCATCTCAGCGTACTTGTTTATTTTCCTTCATTATAAGTGATTTATGCAATTCATTAGATGGCGGTAATTATCATTTAAGACTCACAAGGCTTCTATTTATGCAAGCTTTTCTGGTGCTGATGAAGTGTACACTGATTTACAAGACGGGTTTGATAAGTGGTATATATAGAATAATGAAACCATTCAAACTATCTTTAAAGATAACCACATGCACTGTTTTTCTGGTAAAGCCATAACTGGAAATGATTTATAAAACAATTATTGTGTGCTGGGTACACTGGGGAGCTGGAGAAAGAGAAAGCCCATGTGGATTTTGGGTCACTGCCTCCAGTTTAAACATGATGTCCCTATAGGTAGTCGGGGTTTCTAAACACAAAACCCAAGTTAACTGAAATTACCTCTGAGTGCTGTGTTTTTGTCAAGTGCTGCGGGTACCAGAATGAAACCCTACTTCATCTATCAGCTGAAAAAAATTGGAAAGTCACAATAGATTTTTTTTAAGATGTTATTTATTATTTATTTATCTACTTATTTATCCATTTGAGATTGAGAGAGAGAGAGCAGGGGAGGAGCAGAGGGGACGTAAGGGGAAAGACTCTCAGACTCTGAACTTGAGTGCAGAGCCCAAGGCAGGCTGGATGTCAGGACCCTGAGTCCATGGCCTGAACCTAAACCAAGAGTCTGCTTTTGCTTAACTGAGCCGTGCAGGCACTCCCTACAACAGACAGATTTTTTTTTTTTTTAATGTATTTGACAGACAGAGATCACAAGCAGGCAGAGAGGCAGGTGGAGAGAGGGGGAAGCAGGCTCCTCGCTGAGCAGAGAGCCCGATGCGGGGCTCGATCCCAGGACCCTGAGATCGTGACCCGAGCCGAAGGCAGAGGCTTAACCCACTGAGCCCCCCAGGCGCCCAACAGACAGATTTTTGAAAATATACCCTAAAATAGTCATTTATTATCCTTTCAATTCAACGTGGGAAGTGCTTTTTCTTTTGTTTTCGAATATACCCCTTGGTTTTTTCAGATGGCAAAGTAGGGGACCCCAGCCTCTGCCCAGCCCCAAAATCAGGCAGCTATCCATGAGCAAAATGTCCTGTGAGGTAGCTCAGGGGTCCGCTTAAGAAACTGCAGCAGCAGAGTGGAACAGGAACACCCGAGAATAACAGCACAGAAATGGAAGGAAGAACAGCTTTGCTTTGCCTGCATGGAGTAATGATGAGTGGTTTTATTTTTATTTATTTATATGTCTTTTAGTTCACGCTTCTTGTAATTTCTCTTTTGACCTAATTTAACTTAGGAGTGTGTTCCTTGTTTTAAACACATTTGGAGGTTTCTCAGGCATCTCTGTGTTACTGTTATAAAATTTAATTTGTTTATGGATAAAGAATATGGCACATATAATTTTAAGTATCCTTTTGGTTTGTTGGGATTCATCTTATGGCCTGGCATATGATCTAACACAGATTATTCTCTGTTCTCTGAAAAGAATGCATGTAGTGTTATTGGCCCGTGCAGTGCTTTATAATATGCATTAAGCTAAATCACTGGTACTGTCATGTCTTCTGCAATCTTGTTGACACTTGCTTGTGTCTATTTTGTGTATACCTTCCGATTACTGAGATTGGGATGTTAAAATCTCCGAATAAATTGTAGGTTTGTCTACTTATCTTTTTTAAAAGATTTTATTTATTTATTTATTTTTTTAGATTTTTATTTATTTATTTGACAGACAGATCACAAGTTGGCAGAGGCAGGCAGAGAGAGAGGAGGAAGCAGGCTCCCTGCTGAGCAGAGAGCCTGATGCGGGGTTCGATCCCAGGACCCTGAGATCATGACCGGAGCCACAGGCAGAGGCTCAACCCACTGAGCCACCCAGGGGCCTGGTTTGTCTACTTATCTTTTTGTCAGTTTCTGCTCTTTTAAATTACTGTTATTAGGTGTATAGATGTTTAAGATGTCTCCTCTCAATGAGTCGATCCTTTCATTAATGTGAAAAACCGCTCTCTATTTGTGGTAACGTGACTTGTCTCAAATCTACTTTGTCTGATATTAATATAGCCACTTCAGCTTTCTTATGATTGTCATTCCATGGTGTCTATTTTTTTATCCTTTACATAATGTATTATTTATCTGTTGCTGCTGTAGCCACAGATCAGACAAAGCCACAGATCTTTGTCTTCAAGCAACACACACATATTTGCTCACAGTTTACTGGATCAGGTGGTTGGACCCAGGGTGGCTCAGCGTTCTCTACTCCAGTTTCATGGGGTTGAACACATGGGGTCGGCAAAGATGCATCCTTTTCGGGAGGGTGGGTGGATAAATCTGCTTCCAAACTCATTCCATTTTTCTGGCAGAACTCAATTTCACAAAGCTATGAGACCAAGGTCCTCATTTCCCTGCAGGTTTTTGATATGGGATCATTGTCAGCTTCTAAAGTTTAGCTACACCACTCAGCCCATGGTCCCCTTCTTCCAACTTTAAAGCTAGTGGTGTAGACCAAGTCTTCCTCACGTTTTGATCTCTCTGTTGCTTTCCCACCTGCCGTATCTCTCTGACTCCAGCTGGCAAAAATTCTCTGCTGTTCAGGGCCCAGGTGATTAGATTGGGCCCACCTGAAAAATAGAATATTCTCCCTATTATAAGGTGTAGAAATTTAATTAGATCTACAAACTTCCTTCAGCAGAACCCAGAATACTGATTAATTTAATAACAAAGAGAGGGCAATCTTGGGGAAAGCATCCTCATAATTCTGCCTATCATACCTGTGTGTGTCTTTTTATGGATTCTTTCTATGGAAAGCATGTAGTTGGGAATTGTTTTATATATACCTGTTATCTCTATTTTTCAACTGTGCTGTTAGAGCAATTTACTCTTTTATATAATTATGGATATAATTTCATTAAATTCTAAACCTTGATATTTATTACTTCTGTATTTCTCTCTTTTGATTTCTTATTATTAGGATATTTTGTATCAATATTTACCCATGATGTATAATTAATTGTACCTTGTTTCTTTCTGTGTTTTTAGTGGGGCTTCTAGGGTTTAAAACAGAGTGTTTGCCTAAATATAGTCCACTTTTAAATGATGTTAACACCATTTCAAGTATAATATCATGCTTTGATTGCTTGTGATTTTGTCTCACATATTTATTTCTTGATATACTACAAGCTGGGCAAAACACTGTTATTTTTGGCTTCAACAGTTAATTATCTGTGAAATAAATTTTAAAAAGGAAAAATGTCTTTTATTCGTATCCTATTTTACTATTTCCCGCATATCCCTGTGGTTTTGTTATTTTAACTGCTCTGGTAGAATTATTCTTTTACTCAATAACTTCAATAATTATTGTCATTCAAACCAACTGTTGAAAACTGTGTTTAATAATACAGTAAATTTGTCCTAGTGAAGAAAATAAAAAGTGAGTGATTCAATACCATAAAAGCAGGAAAAATAAATTCCTCTCAATTGCTAGCATTTTGTGTTCCTTTTTTGCTCAAAGCTGCACATTAATTGCATATGCAGTATATCCGGGATTCTTCTTGTGAAAATGCTTATAGAAATCTATCCTAAATAAGCACTAGCATCTAAGTATACAAAGATTTTCTCTCAACTATCATGAATTCTACTAGGAACAAAAGCCAGTTGAATCTGATCTCTCTCTCTCTCTCACACACACACACACACACAATTCATGAATTATTTTCTTGTCCTTGAAAGCATTTCATTATATAGGTTGAAATATTTTGATAAAAGTATTTGTGTAATAAGTCTACATAGACATAGTGTATCTATGTTAATGACTTCCTATAACTCTAAATTTAAAATCTGTTATCATCCCCAATACATATGGAATGTACTGAAATATTACATAAAGGAAAAAAATTTGCTTTAACCATATCTCTATGCCACTCATTATTATTTATAAATTATTTATTTTTAATAAATTATTCCAAATTATTATTTATAAAATTATTATTTATAAATTATTCCAAATTTATAGCATTCCAAATTATTATTCCAAATTTTTATTTATAAAATATTCCAAATTATTATTTATAAAATAAATTTCCAAAGTATTATTTATAAAATAAAAACATGATGAGAAAACAGATGTTCTATCAGGCTAACATAATCTCTCTCAATATATGGAAACTCTGGGTCAAGTAGGAGAATTACCAGAATTACATGCTCAGATTCCAACAAATGTCTTTTTATTCCCCGGCAGAAGTGCTGAGGGTCCTGATGGAAAATAAGAGTTAAATCATAATTTGGGGTTTAAAATGGTGCAACTTTTGTTGTAAGAATTGTCAGAGCAAATGACTAGAGAAAAGAAGCAAAAAGCCACATTCTAATGAATATTTTTTAAGGGACTGAGTTTTATCATGAAAAGAAATCAATGCTGATTTCACATCTGTTTTAATCTCCTAAAATCTTAATGCCCAGTTAAAAATAGAAAACAGGTTTTTTAGAACATATATGAATTCTAAATTTTCATTTAATCAATACCAATTAGATTCACAATTTAACTGAAATATTTATAGATACTACAGGGGCATTTTTTTTCTTATATTTTGTTTCTAGACAGATCTATACAATAGGAATTATTTTAATCTCATTTTCTGGCAGGCCAACTATGTGCAATTTAATTTTCCTCTCTCAAACACCAATATTTTTTTTTATATTCTTCAGCTATGGTGAGTCTAAGTTTTAAAATAAATGACACTGGAATTCTCAAGCACAGGTGTTCAGTTGGGAATTCCCTTATTTTACTCCCATCTGGTGAGATCCTATTTGTTATCCTTCTGAATGGTCATGCTTTCCTGACTAAGTGAATAATAAGGATATAATCAAACGATTCTGTAAACTTCAGAATCCCTATATGCCTTTGCCCTGCTAATGGGTCCTGATACGGGTTTTAGGATTATAGGTGAGCCAGAAGATGTCATCAATCAGAATATTGTTTGCAGTAGTCAAGGGACACGGTGAAAATATGGTTTAGTGCCATTTCTATAACATCTGTGCCAGAAGGCCACAGAAATGTGAAGAGGTCAAGTTTCCGGGCATTTATAATGCTGTAAATGTTGCTCGGGCACCCTGCTTTTATATTACTATTTCCATTTGTCGTCTATATAGGGGTTTCTGATTGATGACTCACTACTGTAGTTCCTCAAATACCTTGATTCGGGTGATTGTCCAAATAGCTCTACATACTAACTGTATATCAGTGGACAGTCCTAAAATCTAAAGCAAGCAAACAAAAATCGCTCTCTCTCTGTGTGTCTCTCTCTCTCTCACACACACACACACACCACGCCATGGCACTGAGAACAAACCATGCACAGAAGTATCAATAACTAAATGAGTCCTTAGATAACTGTTCCAAATGAAATAAGAGACAACATGAGAAAGCTGAAATGATAACATAAATGAAGACAGTCAGCATCTTTAAACAAAATCAACATTTGATTGACTCACATTTTGTTTTGCAGCAGCAAATGGTTTTTGCTTTCTGATCCCCAGGTGTAAGGTAATAAGGTACTCTGGATATGAGTACAGGACATATAATACCATCAGCAGGCATCTTAACAACTTCGAGCTGCCCTTTTAAATTATTTATGATCGGAACAGGTAATAAACATGCCCACAGGGAACTTGACAACTATTTAGCCATATGAGGTCTCATGAGAGGAGTATTGGCTCAGAGTTGATTGAAAAATTTATTAAAATATTTGTGAAAGTGATAACATATAAAACAAGGAAACATGCTTTCAATTTTGCATGTTTTCATGTTAGTCAAAGATTGCCATGATTGTTGTCCCGAATTTTGAAAACTAGATTTTTCTTGTTGAAACAGATAAAAGATTTTCTGCAAGAGTTACACGTAACCACCCCCAAACACACACCAAATGATATTCCAAAGTAATTTTATTTATACAATTTTATATATACTTAATACAAAGCTTAATATGATTTTCCTTTCAATACAAACAGTAAACATCATTTCAAACACTCATATTAGTACGTAAGTAATCCTATGCCAGTGCTCATTAGTATTTACGTGTAGTGAAATATCTAAGTAATGCAATAAATTTACATTAGTTTAAAAAAAATGGGGGCAAGACCTCTATGACCCTCCTTCAAAGCAGAGGGGAGAGCACGTGCCCATCCTGTAATTACCATTGTACTGAGAATGAGTGATTTTGTAGGTTATCAATAAAGTGTGACTTCACTAGTACAGAATGTTATTAGGCTATATGATCTATGAAGGTAGACTTTCTTTGTTCGAGTCTCAGGCTTATGTTTCTAGCTGAAGACTTTGGTCAATTAACTCTATTTCCTGTTCTATAAAATGGTAAGAGGAACACGAACACCTGCAAAAGGTTTTGTGAGAATTAAATAAACTCCTGTGTGTACACCCGGATGGTGCTGGGTTTGCTCTCAACTAATATACGTATGGCTACAGAATCCTCGAGTCCTCTGAGATTAATCCATACCTTAGGACTTTCATTTCTTTATTAACCAAAAATAATTTTGGCAGTACACATGGGATGAGTTTTAATCTCATGGCTGAAGCATCAGCAGAACTTTTCCAACAGCAATCCATTTCAGCTCCCCACACGGAAGGGCCAGATTTTTGTCAGTTTGCTGCCAATAGCAAATGTCTAAAATGTGCCTTGACAATTTAATTCAGCAAAAAGTTTTAGTGTGCATTATTGTGTTCTTGGCACTCTCATCCAGCAGATAGGGTCTCCCCTAGTGTGCCTGGGGACATGGGGAGGGGAAGGGGGAGATAATGTAATCAGCTCCCTGCACTTCAATGTTCACTGGAAAATAATATTAATTCATCTTTTCATTTTCCCTGATCTCAGTTTTTATTAATATATACACATGGAGTCTTTGAAAGTTTGAGCATGAACTAGTAATAACAATTCTGCCTTACATCATCCCCACCCCCCCAAAAATCACTTTGATAGATGAGTTATTCTTAAATAATGTATATTCAAAATTCTGCTTTTGTCACAAGTAAAATATCAAAATTCTTCCTGCTTTTGATTTGAATCTGAATTCAATTCATCCAACTTTAATTCAAAGATACTTAAAATTTGTTTCAATGTAGAATAAATATACTAGTCCACTTTCCGTAAAATTGCAAAAAGCTCACCTAGAAAACAGAGAAATTAAAGCCTGACTTCTGAACAGAAGGATGAAGAGCAGTAGACTCTCCCTCAAATAATTATTAAACTGGAGGAAATGATTTGATCAAAAACAAGAATGAAGACTCTAGAAAAGTTTCTCAAGGCATAAAGCAAATGGGGAAACACAAATGTGGAAATCAACTGGAAAAAAAAAATCGACTAGATCTTGGTGAGAGGATGCAAGTGTGGCAGTGGGGCTCGCTTTCTCCTTCCCTCTCCACAGCCAGTAAGATGGGGACTCCCTCTCCTGAAGCGCCCAGTCTAAGGCAAGTTGGGGAGACAGAAGACCAGTCAGGAGCATTTCCTAGGACCCAGCTTCCTGTTACAAAAGCCCTATTCAAGTCAAGAAGGTCCATGTGTGTTTGAGGCTCCCTTTCCTAACTGAGCCCTCCCTCAGGGTAGAATCCTAACCAGGTGCAGTGCACTAAAACTGAAGCTCTTGGTCCATGGGGCAGAGTTTTCATCTGGGGAAGGGCAAACCAAGAAGACTGGAGTCACCACTGGCCCCTCCCCCCAGCACCTTTTCATAGCATAGGGTTGTCACTCCAGGAGCAGCCAACTGCTGTCCTCATCTCTGGGTCTTGTGAAGTGGCATGAAGTTTCTGTTGAGGGGGAGAGGCAGACCCTGAAGAGCAAGAGCTCCACAGGTTTGCCTGAGCCACTGATTTATGGGCAACAGAGCAGGATGAATTCCCCATGTGGGACATCATCAAAAACTACGGAGAGCTTGCTGAAGGGCAATTAAGAGGGAGGCACTCATAGGTCCAAGACAAAAGTAAAGACCATAAAAAAATAACAGAGCAGTAAGACGTTTAACAAGGAGAGCAGAAAAACAGATGGTGAAGGGCACACTGACTTGCACCTGTCCAGACGACAGTCAATCCTGGGGATTAGGAAGGTAAGGCACAAGTACTGGGGACTTCCACACAAGGAAGAAGCAGAGAAGGACATGGGACGACCTGAAAACATCTCTCAAGCTAAAGCAGTGTACAGAAATTCAAAGATGCAAATGTCTATGTTAAACTAGCTCAGATGCATAACATAGCTGTTTATTCTAAAATATTAGAAAAAGGAGAGCAAACTACAATCAAAGCAAACAGAATGTAGAAAAACTTTGCTGTATCCAATTTGTATCTTAGACATTCACTCCAGGAAAGGGTGCCAGTGCTGTGTTCAGCCCACAGATGCCAGAGACCCTATGCCCAGGGACAGCCTTAGGGTCCTGCCTTCTTCCAACTGCTCCCTGCACTTCTGACCATCAGGGAAATCCAAGTACTTCACTGTCAGAAATGAAAAACATTCCAGCCTCTTCTTACAGATTTCATGAGTTTGCTTTCTAAGACTGTGATAATGCAGTAGTCAGGTAGAGATGCCTATGTATGCTGTGCAGTAACAAGGAACCATTATTTTCAGTTCAATGGGTAGTTCACATTTCTTTAGCTACTTTTTTCTGAACTAAGAAAGATCACAGAACTGCTCTGAATCTGCGAACAATCCTCCATGTTGATTGGAAAAGGCTACCCCAACTGTCTCACTAGGTGAACAGGAAAAAAACAAAAAAAAGTAGGATTAGTTTTAGGTATCTACTGCAATTATTATAAAAGTCCACAACTCTTTCAATGTTTGATTTAAGGAGATGCCGTGGTATCCTACCCACGGTTTTTACTGTCCCTGTAACAATGAGTGTTCTTACAAATGAGAAAGCCCCATCCATTCTGTGTGTTTAAATACTGTAGAAAGCAGAGGTAAGTTGGTGGAAGGAGCTGCAGTTTCTAATTATCAATGACACGCCTCAGCCCCCAGGGGAGAGTGAAGGGCTCTCCGGAGACTCAGTGGATCAGTGTCAATGGAAGAAAAGTCTTAGACTTGACAATGTCATATTTTATTTCAAAAAGTGAGGTTACCTTGTGTAGTTACTAATTCCATGGTAAACAATTATCTTAGTTAAAAAAAAAAAAAAAAAGTCTTCCACTCAATGAGACCAAAAGTCAAGTGTACCTAATTTGTTTTGTTTTAAAGATTTTATTTATTTATTTGTGAGCCAGGGAGGGAGTGCATAAAGCGGGGGGAGCAGACTCTCCACTGAGTGGAGAGCAGGACTCGGGGCTCCATCCCAGGACCTGGAGATCACGACCTGAGCCAAAGGCAGATGTCCAACAAACTGAACCGCCCAGCCTCCCCAAGTCTATCTGCTTTAAGATGAGTATTTATAGACAGTTCCCTTTTCAAAATATAACAGCTGAGATCATTTATCTTACCCACTTTCTGGCCAAGGTTGGGAAACCCAGCAGGGGCAGGCAGGAACAGACCACACTGGAGCGTGCGTGGGCAGTAAGACTCCTGTGACTGGAAACCCCAAGAGAGGGCAGGAAATGGAAACTCTTCAGGAGGGAGGGTTGCACTTGGAATGTCCAAGGTAATTCAGGTCACACTCTGGAGAATAGATTGGGAGTGGGGTGGATGACTGAATGTGCGCAAATCAAACAGGAGGCTTTCACGTAATCCAGGTGAAAGACGACAGCGGATTAGTGTGTGACAGTGTGTGACAGTGTGTGACGTCCATGTAGGAAGAACACCGCGCGCAGGGGGGACTGCCTACGTGTAGGGTAGACGTCAGTGAAGGCTCACTTACTGGTTTCTAACTTAGGCAAGTTTTTGGATGTGGTATCTTTGAAGATAAAATCAATTATTCTGCGTTTTTATGTTGGGATATTGAAGATCTACTTAAGAGAAACAGGTGTCATATAACAAATATATACAAAATAAAATAGTGAAACATTACTATTTTCCTGGGCATTTTACTTCTACAAATGCTTTCTAAATCTGATTTTATCTTCTTGAAAACTGCATCGTATTTTTCTTTTGTTAACAATTTTCCTGCCGAGGATGTGTATTCTTTGAAATTCATACTACTTGCAATTGGGCACTAAAATGTTATTAAGATTTCTTTACTTCAGGAACTACTTTTTAATCTACAACTAACCGAATTCACAATCTCATATCAGCTGCAAATTCATTCTTACTACTTCATAAAAATGTTAAATTACATCATTCCTAGGAATTAATTGCTTTAGATTATCTAAATTCTCCTTCTGTTGGCATTAATTTTTCTAGTTTCATAAAACAAATGATATACAGTTGACTCCTTTAAGAAAAATCTAATTTTCCAGTAGCAATTTATATGAATGGTCTCATATTTACTTTAGAGTATATAAATATGATATGCATAACTATTATAATTTTCAACAATTTTTCCATTCACTGTTTATTCTTCAATTTTAAGGCAGTCACTGTTCACTGAGGCCAGTGTGTTTTCATGATTTGTACAACTTTAATATCTACCTCTTCTCTGAAGCTTGTGAATAAACATATTTCATGAACATTATAAGAAATCTAAGTATATATCATAGAACTTAACAAATTGCGTGTATATTAGTGATTGTTGAAATTAAAGGTCAAATTTGTGTCTGTTTATTTACATCCCTGTGTGTAATTAGACTTTTTACCGCCAAATTTTCTAAAAAGCAATTTCACCAATATTTCTAGGTATATGTTTTCATTTATTTGGTATTTATTAAGCCATTAACCAGTGGTGATTATGGTATAATAAAATCTTGTTCTCTAAATTGCAACCTGATAGAGTTGATGACATATTAATAATATAGTTGCTTTGGATAGGGAAAAACCAATATATTAAAGAGTTTACTAATCTGATATACTAAGGCTAGTTTTATGTTTTACTATCTAATTACATTTAGATAGTCCAAGGTAGGGGTGAAAGCATCAAAGACCCATGGCTCTGGGCAGGCATAAATTTGTAAGTGGAGGATTATATGTGCAATAGGAAATGGAGAGGAGACATTGTAACAAAATGAAAATATTACATCCTTCCTAAAGTCATTAAAATTCAAGCAATGAATAACAACTTTACAATAGTCAATCAGAGGCTATTTGAGGACTAATTTAGCCTCTGGGCAGGTTGTCCTACATTATCTTCACTGAAACTTGATATAAAGAATAATTTTTGTTTGTTTTACCGTTGTCATAGTTGGTCCACAATATAGATCTATAAAATTAGTTTAATTAAGAGATGGGAAAAAATAGTCACAGCCTCATAAAAGTTGATCATGTTTAATTAGTTTTGCAGTATTGCCTATTCAGGACTTTTGTAAAATAAGCATAAAATACCCAAATCAACTGGTATACCTACATTCTTTTCCATCTGTTTAATATATGATGTCCATAGTCACGATTCTTTACAAGGCATTCTTCTCCTTCCAGATTTTATTTTAATCTCCTTGAGCTCATCAGGCTTTCCTGGGAAAGCTGAACTCACCACTCCTTTCCTCCCTCCCCAAGTCACGGAAAGAATTTAATAGGTGTCAGCTTAATGAATTAAGATGCTTGAACAAAGCTCTTATCATAAGGGCAAGTGTTAATCAATGATTGTATCTTAAAACACTTTTCAATATCCTTCTTTAGCTATTTATCTGGAAAACAAATGAATCTTTTAACTCTACTTACAAAACCCAGCAATCATTTCTTGGCTCATGTAATTTCATGTCAAATAAAAATAAAAATACCAAAGAAACACTAATAACATTCTGTTTCCAAACCATTTCACCTAAGACCGAAGACTCATTAAGAACATTATCTCGTTTCCAGGTGATCCCGTGTCGGTTTTACTAAATGCTGCACTGAGACCCATGTTGGCAGATCTCAATAGCATTTTCTGGCCTGCCTACTACCCAGCTGCAGAGCCAATGCCACATAATTTGAGCTTCTTTTTCTGTGGCAATGCCCCTGTTCCAAGTACCAATTTCTCTATTAGTCGATTTTCTTATGTTTGGCTGCAGTGATATAGCGACCCTAGAGCTTCATGGGCCTTACAATGACAAACGTTTTTCTTTCACTCATGTCACATGGTCTTTGCAGACCAGCTCTTCGGCTCCTCTTTGTTTTATTCTTTCCAGAGCCTGAGATAAGTAGGCAATTGTGATTTGAGGTTTGCCATTCTCCTGGTGGGACGAAAGGAGGACTAACACATCAACTTTCTTCTAGGATAAGGAATAAATCACTTCTCACAGTTTATTTACCAATCCAGGTCTTTTGGTGGGATTTCTTACTAATGGGATAGGAAGTATAATCCTTTTACAGAGAGTGACAGTGAGTATTTGGATACAATGAAATACTTTAACACAAGTGGCCTTTTGTGAGAGAACAGATTAAATTAAGAATAAGCATAGGTAGGGCGATCTGTTAGCAGGTAATGGCAGTCATATAGGTGAGAGATGATGGTGGCTCAAACCAGGACCCCCAGTAGAGTTGAGAAATTGTCAGATGAAGGATATACTTCAGGTAGAGCAAACAGTGTGCTATAAAAATTGGATGTTAGACTAGGAAGACAAAGAACCAAGCTCATGTGAAGTGTATAGCTTGAACTAGGACATAATGACTATACCCTGAGGCTGGAGAAGAAGGGAGGATTATACAGATTGAGGAGAGAACACAGTGTGGCATGAGCATCTCAGTCCTAGGTTCTGGGACAGTGCCATTGCAAATGGACTGAGGAAGTACAAGACGGCTGGCAGTATTAAGGGCCCTCTCGATGTTGGTGACTGTATATTTCAAGTGAAACCAATCAGAATGCCAATAGATTTTCCAGCCACATTCTGTTACATAAAGATGGAGTTAATGAGCAATGCAACTTTTTGCCAAACTAATAAAACAAAAAAGAGAGAGGTGCAAAGACTCTAGCACATACAAGATGAAGTGATTATAATGCCTGACAATGAAGTTTAAACAGGATAAGGATGGGGGGAGTCCATCGACTGGGCAGGCACAGCAAAAAGCTGTTAGTATTGAAGATTCCAGTGTAGGAAGGAAGGAAGAAGGGAAAAGAAGGAAAGGAAGAGGGAGAGAGAGAGGAAGGGAAGAAGGGAGAAAAAATCTTGGAATTTGGGTTCTAGCACCAGAGAACTGGAACACATAGAATTGAGATAATTAGATAAGTTGTCCTTCGTGGTTATGAGAAGGGCTAAGATAAGATCTTGATTGTAGTTAGTACGATCAAGATGAAGATAAAGGGAGCAGCAGTCTAAAAAACTGGAGAATTGTGATGTTGGAAGGGTAATCTACCAGTGGAGAATGCATGGCTTTCCTGTGTCTGGCTTATCCCCATGATGCCTTAGTCCACTGCACTCTGACTTGTGATTATTATTCAAATTACCCTGACCAAAGCAATATTTTCAAATTGTTTAAATACATCTAAAACACACCCACACACTATCCTTTGTGAATGAGTGCATGGTGGTTTACGTTTTCTTGCTTCTATTCTGGGCCTGTGAGAACAACTCTGGTTTAGCGGGCAAACTTTCCTCGGCCCAACTCCTGATAGGAATGAGAAGGTGCGTGGAAAACTGATGAGTCATCCCCATCCCACACTGGCTGATTGCACACCAATCCCAAGCTACCAAATCCTGTGAAAGAATTCATCCATATCAGTACAGCTGCCTGGACAATGGGCAGCTGCCCGCAAGCACATGAATGATTTCAGATGAGATAGGAAGAAACACAGTAAAAATATAAATTAATGAGAAATAAATAGCATTGTGGTAAAATGCTGAGCACAGATATGGTTAATTATACTGCAATAGCTAACTGAAATAGTGCATATTGAAATTTCTGAAAATTAAGACCAGTGTAGTTATTAGGGAACAGATAGTTGTTAAATTCCTCAAAATTGTATCTGTGCATGACAGGAAAATGAGAGGGAAGTGGGAGAAAAATCTGGATGATCACTGGCCATTTGTGTTTTCTAATTGGCTTTATCCAAAGGTCAAGCAAAGTTTCTCATGACATGAGGTAGTTTCGAAGCTTGAAACAAGGCTCTTAAGGAAGTTAGGGCCCTACCTACCCGCAGATACTGGGAGATGGGGAATTATCTTCCTTAATGATATGTTTCCAAGGGATGGTTCCCAGGTCCTTGAGAACAAGGTCCCTGGATTGTGAAACTAGCAAGAGGCCTTTAAAATAGATTTACATCACAAAAGGACGGAAAGAGGATTCACAATTACAAGTTTTCTAATGTGTAGTCTTTATATTTTAGAAATAAGGAAAAAAAAAAAA